>JAMKCH010085341.1:0-96875 GCA_023653785.1 Ophioderma brevispina
AAAAGACAACTGCTGACCCTGCTCTTAGCCCCGTTGGGGGTGGGGGGCACTCGTATTCAAAGGTGGATATATGCGTGAACAAAACGCGTAATATACTGGTTCCATTTCTCAAAAAGTTGGGCTTCCTATAGCAAGACGAATTCATTTTGAGGAAAAGCAAGTGAAACAGTGTTTCTATACGGAAATTTTATGCTGATCCAAAATCTTCTTTCCCGAGCTATTTTTAGAAGGAGTGTGCCTAATTTTGGCATAAATTCAAAATGGCCTACATTTTAACGTTTGGGTTTTGTAGCATAACTCAAGATGAAGGTTTGTAATGACTTCATTCTTTTGTCTATACAAATGTTTTTCAGGGTTTTAGGAATACAATTAGATCATTTGTTATAGCATTAGGTCCACTTAACAGTTAATTTGCATAAAAATTCAAAATGGGGCTGCCATTTTGACATTTTTGTAATACTCAGATTAAGGCTTGGACTTTCATTTTTGGAGTCTATACATATGTTTTCAGGGGCAAGGAATTAAATAGATCATTAGTTTGGTCATGCGCCATGAGTTGGGGTATACAAAACGAGGGCGTTACTTTTATCACAAAATGTTTAAAATGTTTTTATTGTATCATAGCAACCAATTTAGTATTCAGCTTATATATTATGTTCTAACCCTAACTGCCTTTTGGTTCTAGCCTATCTCAGAGAGGAAGGAAAGGGGTACAGGGATAGAAACTAAAACCTGAAAAGGCCCCCGGCGGGGTTCAACCCGGGCTCCGGCCCCACCACTTCCATATACCAGCATGGCAAGCCACAAGGGATCGCTGCCCGGCCAGCGAGTTCGTGCCCATATGAACGTTGGTGCTATGACGTCATCGCATCTTCTTGACTTAGTGCATTTTCCCACTCAGCTCATTGAAGTTATATTTGGTGGTTTTGATGGTGTCAGGGGCTAGGGGACCCTCTTACCTGGAAAAAAGCGAGGTGCACCCGCAGGGAATTTTCTACTTTGATATGGTAGAAGATCAATTGTGTGCTATTTTTTAGCTTTTTGAGTTTGTCGTAATTTTGAGTCAGTCGGGTCAGAGGAGGTGGTGCCTACGGATGAAGTGCCTAAGAATGAGGCAAGTGTTAAAGTCTGGGATTTTTGATATTCGGCCTTTTGCATTTTTTTTTTGTTATATCTTTGTAACCCATGGCCATGTATTAAGAAAATAAACATCTCATTGTTTTGTTAGTAATGTGGCATTCTAGTTTGACCATACAACAGTTTAAGCTATGAGTAATTGAAGGTAACAAATGAGACTGCCACAAATTTTGTTACTTTTTACATCAAAATTTCACTTCTCCCCTTATATGACACTTGTGGCACCCTGTATATGCACATACATGTTGCATATTTGTCTTCCTTACATTTTTTAACTTTACAAAATATATAGTTTTATAGCTATCTCAAAAAAAATGCTGACTTACTCTCATTTAAGTGTGTGAAAACGTGTAATATTTTGTAGTTTTCAAGCATGTAACACCTTGCTCCCAGCTCATGGTAAATGATCTTATAGAATTAGGTCATGTTGACAGTTTAATTTTGCATAAAAATTCAAAAATGGGGGGGGGGGGGGGGCCGGGGCCGTTTTTTTAAATTTTGCAATTAATGTCATATATGGCATAATTCCTTAACTGATGGTCTAGATGTGTTTCTCGAGCCTGAAAACTATAGTATAGACAAAGAATGAAGTCTTTCAAGCCTTAAATCTTGAGTTTATGTACCAAAAATGTTAAAATGCCTCCATTTTGAATTTATGCAAATTAGCCAAACTTCCCCTAAAAATAGCTTTGGGGACCGAAGATTTGGAATCAGCATCAATTCCGTATCGAAACACTGTTTCAAGTGCTTTTACTCAAAATGCCTTCGACTAGTTTCTTTTGAAAATGGAACCAGTCTAGAAAAAGGGCTCTTTTTTCCAACAGGCGATGTCCTCGCGTACATTGATTAGGGTGTCAGAACAGCAAAATATGGAAAAAAGGGTATGTTTTTTGGTAACCCTGAAATTGCGATGTACGCGAGAATCAAAATCATCAAAAATTTGTAATTTGGAATTAAAGCACCGAGGCAAAGCCAAACAATCAGGTAATATTATCAACACAATGCGTTGATTACTTGTTTTAACTGACAAAAAGACTTGTAGCAAAAACAGACAAAATGCTTGTTTATGGTATGTTTTTTAGTCGGTTGAAAACTGTTTAGGGTTCCAGTTCACAGCATCATCCCACCTTTAATACCACTGGGCCCCCAAATTATTTTCGCACCTATATTTGAAGATGCATTGCTTTAGCACCGATTGTGACAAAGAGTGGGTATAGTAGAAAGAAACCACCATATGGAGCGATCCGGGATCGATCAGGGTGGCAAGTATCGAGGGAGGAGCGATCCTGGATCGATCATACATCCCTCTGTATCGAGCTTTCCCCACATATAGACCAGGGAAGGAGACAGCAGGCTTTATATCTTTAAATGTCTTCTGATGGCTAATTCTTGGAACGTGTTTGTAAATTTACTTTTTGCACGCGGATCATTGAACTTTAAAGGTCCCAGGTCCGATCCGTAGAACCCCAGATTTTACCGAAGTCCGTCAATTTAGGTATCAAAAAAGTTACTACCATTTTTCTCATTTATCCTGTGACATCTCAGGGCTAAAGGTATTTTATGAGCGAAATGAACGCCATTTTGGTCGACCAATACTTTAATACACAGTACTTAAATGGTGGAATATCGGCGCAAAACTTAACACTTCACTAAGTCACATGGTACCCCCCCCCCCCACAAGAACCACTTTTCCCGAGGGAATTTTTGCACGAAATTTACACCACATGTGAAGGGCCATAACACAACCCCAAATCATCAACAAAACTGAATTTGGTATTTTTGGCTGCAAATTAGGGGCAAACATTGTTTTCAACACACGAAAATAGGGCAAAAGACGGAAAATTCAATGATCCTTGCGCTTACAATCACTTTTAAAACTGATTTTATGTGATATCTATTCTAAAATCCAAATTAAATACATTTAACCCAAAAACCAGCATTTTGGGGAATCCCTGTATTTTTTTACGCTTGTTGCAAAATTCACGTCATTTTCCCATAGATTTTGTACATTAAGGTATAGCAAACTTCCACATGAAATTGTTTGTTTCAGCAACTAAAGGGTTAATTAGTTTTAATGTTACTAATAATTGTTTACTTACATTATGTTGAACTTATAACCGCAAAAAAATCGCTTTGTTCTTTTTTATTTAAAAAAATATTCTCAGATGACTATTTTGGTATGAAAAGAAGCGCATTTTAAAAGTCAGACAATTCAAAAAAAAATCGCCGCAAAATCCCACGGTAAGCTGCCATCGAAAATTTTTGCGACACCACCCCCCCCCCCCCCCGTCACTTAAATGTTAATGGTGAATGCCTTCTATCAAGATGAACAATTTAAATCGGTCGTTTTCCTTTAAACGTATTAGGCCCCTACTTCCGGCATTCCGGTCTGCAAGCGCATGACCTGAATTCTTCAGTGAACCGACGTGGAACCCTCAATGAACTTTTTATAATCATGTTTGGACAATCTTGATAAATCTATTCAAAGCCTTTAACATGGTAATCACCTGGGCTTGGGGTAAACAATAGGCTCCATGTTCTTCTATGCGTTTCGAAGAGGCGAAAAAGGGACAACCCGTCTATGTTCCAAGCATGACGTGTTTTTAGAGAAGATTTGAAATGTCTAGAGGCGATCAAATTGATTATATTTACCTGATACATGTATTTACTCGTTCATTAATTAAGTTCTCATTGTATCCTTGCCCCCACATATGACCCATTTTCAGTTTTTCAACAAAGGATTTATTTCGGCTGTTGAAAAACTTTAAAAAGTCCATCGAAAATCTGCAATAGATTTGCCAAACTAATTCTTTTTTATGAAAAAGAAATCCTGATTATTAATTATTACATGTACTTGGCTTTCATAAGATTGGAGTTATTTGTATATTTTGGGGTCCGTTCTGCTCGAACGGAGTCATAAGACTGACGTAAGTCCGAGTTGCGACGTAAGTTAATACTAAGATTTTGTTGGCATTGTGAAACTCGGACGTAGGCTACGTGTGTCCTACGAGTAGCCCGACATTTACGATTAAAATTACGTGTGGTAATGAGTAGACGTAGCATACTTGTAGTGTGTAGTAAAGGACTGGTTTGGTCTGCTGTTCGCACCCATCCACCTGGTTTGTCAATCTTACTTGTAATTATGGCATCAGCATTTATGTTCTCTAATATGAAAGTAATATACAATCCTGAACGCATTTAAGATATATATCATCATCCGTGAAATTTTCTTTCAGACTCAGGGGTTATCGTTCGCGAAAGCAGTCGTAAGACAACGTAGCCCTAGTTTCGACGTAAGTACCACTAAGATTTTTACGCGTTCGTGGAAACTTGAACGTAGGCTACGTGTGTCCGACGAGTAAGCCAGATTACGATTAAAATTACGGTGTGGTCATGAGTACACCCACACGCGTAAAGTTGAAAAGTGAACAAATGCGGTCCGCGTCCCTTCCATCCATCTTTGTTAGCAATCTCTCATGGCAACAGCATTATAGTTCCAGGAAAATGAAGGGAGAGGTAGTCCTGAATGCATATAAGATATTATAGCAACTCGCAGATCTCTTCTTTCATTGATCTGTCAATTATTCATATACAGCAGTGGCTCCCGGGGGTTGCCTGATATCACTGTAATGACCTTAAGGCGAAATCGTACATGTATACATGAAGTTAACAAAAACCGATTAACATTGAAAGTTAATAATAAAAAAGGATTGTTTTCTGTAAGCATGTCATTCCTATCCACGCAGATTGGTCCATCTATCCATGCACGCACAGAAAAAATATGCCAGAAAGATGGAAAGAAAGAAACGAAAGAAAGAAAGAAAGAAAGAAAGAAAGCACGAAATGAAGAAAGAAATAAAAAAACCAAAAACGAATTTTTTAAAAAATAATGAAAGGAAAGAGGTAATGAATCACCTCTGATCTAGTTCACTTAAAAGGCTGACTCATATATTTCCCGAGAATGGCTCCCTCAACAAATCGTAATTTTTCCCATCTTCAAAATTGCTTTATCCCTGAGGGTATTAGATTGCATACTAATCACTGTGTGAAATTGCTAAGCTCAAATCGATATCCTTCATAGAAAATCTCAATTATTAATAAAATTTCCACAGCCGGATTTTTTTGTTATACAGTAGGCCTATCCTAGGTACTGTTATACTACACATACATATTTACTACATCACTACGTTTTCATCTGAAAAAAACACAAAAAAAAAAAAAAAAAAAACAATCTTTAACCAAAACAACAAAACAACATAAATAATTATACAAACACAAAAAAAAACATTTCAAAATATTTGAGTCAACCTAAAAAAGTGCACACTTTCTTCGTCATCTATTGCACTCCTTCCTGTTTCGAAGTCCTGTACAAAATCAGTGCATTAGTCTTCGCTAGTAATTGTATGTCTTCTGCACTTGTTATCAGACCTTTTTATGTGTTTGCTGCAGGCATTTACATTGCCTGTAATATCATTCAGGCCGTTTTGTTTTTGTTTATTGGATAAAGGCTATATGTATTTTCATTTTTTTAATGACATATTGTTTTCCTTTCCAACCTATAAGAATACTCCTAATGAGGAAAATAGCCACCCTCTTGGTCTAAGCCTTTTCTTGTGATGGTGTATGGCCTATCTAAAATACCTAGATCGAAAGTACACGCGAATAATAACAAGCCAATTTAACGCGTTCTCTCAACCAGGAGGAATTCTAACATCGAGGGGTATGTCCCGAGTACTGAACCCTTTCTATAAGTTTGGCCCTAACCCCAAACCACACGTCTGCTTCTAAAATTCCATTAATCGATATACGAGAAACGGCATTCACACCGACCCTTGTACCTATTGCCCCCACGAATGCACCCAAATAAAAAGACACGTAAATAATGATCTTAACTTTTTACAAAAAATGCGAAAGGTATTCCTACTACTGTCTAACGTCCATTTTCGCGAACGCACGTAAGTTCACAACTTTTAGAAATCGTAACAGCGCTTAGCAAAAGTTACGTATATACTTAGGATTCATATTTCGCGGACAAACCCAGGAGGTCTTTTGATACGTGTAGACTAGCGCCCAACTTGATTATACAGGGCTGTCGCCGTGTTAATTCTTCTGATTAACAAAAATTCTCGATTATTATATTCCATTTAAGACACACTTGTCGACCCCCGTCTGATTGCGTATGGCAATATGGTATAGCGGCCATTTCTTCTTGGCAATTTCTCGGCAGTAAACAAGACTGACCAGTCCTTGAACGGGCTTGCTTTGAATTTGAATTAAGCGGCAATCTGTTTGGAGGATTGCGGTTTAATTATGTATGTCCTGCGAATAATTTGAATTTCAGTTTGATTTTGAAACTGGATCAACAATGCTGGGGTGATTATTAAATACGGCGAAGTGATCATTAAAATATTTGACATTGTTAAAGAGTGATTATCGATTTAAATGTACAAGTTCTCTTTATACTTTTTTTTGAATGACCTTTTCTCTTGAACTAATTGTTTTCTACCGCTCGGGAAACGTTAAACAAGAGCGTATCAATAAACGGCAACAACAGTTTCTCATTTTGTAAAGATTGTGTTGGGTTTACAACAAAGAGACTACACTGTAAAAAATAGAGGAATGTACAGTAAAGTAACAGTTAAAAGCATAAGGTAATGACATTATTTGTGCTAGAATGTGGAAATGCTGCAAATACTAAATTTTAATGTCCAATTTTCCAGGTCATATTGAGTAAATTTAAAAGTGGATCTTTTATTGATTTTAATGAGTATCAATACTTAATGACCTTTTTTTCAATTATATACGATTAAGTACTAAAATTTTACCTTACAAATACTGCAAATTTTTCAGGAGAAAATCTCTACCAACAAAACTCAGTAAAATCCAGCTTTTCCAGGTTCCATTGAAATCCACTCTATTTTACAGTTGGATGTTAATATATTTTACAACAAGCTATACTTTTACAGTCTTTGTACGCATCAAATTAAATTAATGATCACCAATTGCTTTTAATGTGTTTGATGACATTATTTTTAATCGTATCCTGTAATTCGCTACGGTAATTTGTTACATAAAATTGACGAGCAATGTTTTTAAGTGTAGTAGCACCTTAAAGCCAGCGATTTCTCTTTCCAATGTCATGTCCTTTAATTACTTTATTTTTTTAAATGAAATATGTTCGTCTTACATCCCTACACAGAATTACCTTTCCTCATGGGCAATAGTCCCGTATCTTCCTGATTTCTTGCCTCCTCAGAAAACTAGCCAATGATGTGTGAATTTTTGTTGGTAAAGTTGGGAAATATTTTTTTTTTTTTTAATTTTTTAGTTAAATCTTCAAATACAACCAATGTTACTATTGATGTCACCCCTTACACAAACAGCACAATGTCCAAATTCTCCATCTATTACAGACTGGGTGATGACTTAAAAACATCTATTTGAAATGTCCATCAAATCATGTAATCTTGATCCCATGCCCACTTGGTTAGTGAAGAACATCTCTCCTCATTTATCCCTGTTCTGTGTCGCATTATTAATTACTCACTTATTTCTGGTATGTTTCCCTTCCCGACTGAGCTTCGCAAGGCAATTTATACGCCTGTTCTAAAAACACAATCCCTTGATTTCAAATAAAGAATTACCGGCCTTTTCTCCTCGCATCTCTGCCCTTTGGTGGCAAACTTAATAATATTGAGAAGGTCCGTATCCTCCCAGGTTACATCCTATGTTGATTCCAACAAATTTGCCTGAACCTTTACAGTCAGTACCGATGTGCCCATAGCACTGATAAAATGCATCCTATGTTCAGGATAAGTTCCTTATAGCTATTGATAACCCGCAGGAGGGAGTGTGGTCTTGGTGCTGATCGACTAGCTGCCGCGTTCGACACGTCGATAAGGAATCCTTATACAGGCCGTCTTTCAGAGACTTTGGGCTCAAGGGTCCTGTCAGTGGACTGGTTCAGTATATTTGTATGATAGGTCCAGCCAGGTCAGTGTGAATGGCACTCTGTCTAAAGATGTTCTCCTTAGATATGGGATCCGGCAGGGATTGTGGTCGGCCCCCAGTCTTCCATCTAATATTCTCCATGTCATTGGTCATATCATTCGCAGGGGCACTTATTGATTATCATTATATATATGCTGATGGGCAAGATTTCTATTTTTTGATCCCGCCCGCCCTGGTGATGCTGTTTGCGCTTTGTGTTTAAGCTTTCGTGTGGTTGTCAATGAGTGAAATCTTGGCTGATCACCAACAAACTTATGATGAACCAGGACAAAATTGAGTTCTACATAATCTCCTCTCCTTTTTCACATTATGAGCGGCCTTAATCATATGGCTTTTCATTTGGATGGCTTGGAAATTCCCTTCTTTACCAAACCGGGTAAAAAAAATTGGGGTGTCAATTTTTGACCTTTTCATGACAATGTCAGATAACATTACTCGTCTTTGTAGTTCTCTCTCACCTGGCAGATCCGCAATCCAGATCGGATAAGAAGATATTTGGATTTCAATGCTTCCCCGGAACAATGCTGTTCGTGCTCTAATCTGTCAAGGCTGGGGCTAATGCTGTTCTCTTCTTAATGTTGTTTCCAACAAAAATCTCACACGTCTCCAACGACTACAAGACAAATGTGCTAGACTTTCTTCCAAAAAGCGCAACATACTCACCTCGCTTCCGTGAATTACATTGGTTACCGGATTTCCTCCCAACGCATTCAATGATCGAAAGCTGGAGGCATGTCTACAAAGATCTGAGAAATTCATCACCCTCGTTACCTCTCTTCTCTGTTTCAAATCCAGGAAATCCACTATTTCCCTCCGTCCTCACGTGCACACGGTCTTGCGGTCAGAAATCTCATAAGTAGGAGGGCTGCTTCCACTAAGCCATCATTTCCACAAGGTTTCTCAAAACTCATACTCCTTTTCAAATATAGTTGCTGTTTGGGTTCACTCCATCTCTTGCTTCTGTGTTCTCTTTTCTAGCGCCTTGTGTATCATTTGCATTAGGCGCTTTAATATTATTATTCTTATTACACACCATGCCCCGGATACGGAATAAACCGCTAAGGTGAAATGTTACGGTCAAGCTATGTAACCAACCCCTCCTTTGGGGGCGCATAATTAGGTATATCCTTCCGATTCAATTTTTCGCGGGAATAACCCCTGATAATTTAAAACTAATGGAATTGGTTGTGTATGAAAATATATTTGATTATCAAGATCATGGCATGGATGGTCCTTAAATAGAAGCTACATATTAAAAAATTGAAAAAATTGTATATTTTAACCGTCCTTTTTAGTCTCTTTCATAATTTGTAATGAGAATTAAAATATTCATTATAATATATTGTAAATATGTTTGAAAATGTGTTTGATGACACAATTGTGTTTGAGGGGTAATTAAAGTCTAATATCTTACCTTAACCTTAACATGATTAAAAATATTATTTTCATTCTCTATTTTACTTAAATCTTTTTGACAGAGCACATTACTTTATCCTGTATATAGCTTGTATTTTCCAAGTTATTGTGTAAGTTTGGCAAGATTGCAAAATAAATAGTTCCATGTATGTCATTATTGTAGGATGATGCAATGCATTGCTTTAATAATTTATATTAATTAAATAATAGGGGGGAACCTAACTACAGAAAATCATAGGATCTACTGATATTATACATACCACTGGAGCTGCATGTGCAAGTTATTTCTCCGCTGTCATCTATGCAAGCCAAAGACTTCAATTTTTGGATCCCAGTTTGTTGTCCTAAATGTACAATATGCTTGCTTCTGTCATTTTGGGTCTTCGGGGTGAAGACGTATCAACGTTGAACTGCAAACCGACTTCATCATTAATTACAGCACAACACCAAAGTGAATTTTAGGTATACATTATTTAAAAAAATTACTCTTATATTTGATTGTTCTGCCATTGTAATTTATTTTGGACCTTCTAATTTTGAACGCCATCAATTTGATTAAAACATGTTTGAATCAGCGTTACTCTCAAATTCAGAACATTTGTGCACCAGGCTCATTTGTGTTTAAATGATAGTTCTGACCTTGGTGTCAACGAGACTCATAAAACAGTCCCAAATAAAGAAAAAAAAAAAATGGCAGAATGATTGCTTCATTTAACTCATAGGTAAAATATCTTGTAGTGTTTATTATTTTAATGTACTTTTATTTTGGTATAAACAAGCCAAAAAATTTGTGCATATTTTCATTTTTATGGGAGTTTACGGGCACTTTCGTGACTCGTTTTATGCCGGGCATTTATGCACTTTCATAGGTTTGTGCATTGTCGCGTGTAGCAACATCCGAACGCGGCTGCATTGCTTTTTGCTTTTTTTTTACATTCCTTCCATCCAACATTAAATTCATAGACATGTGGTAAACTCTAACAACCACCTATCGAAATGAATACTTGTACACTCGAATGCCACGTTAAAGTATAACATTCCAATAATTTAGTTACCGTATTTGTCTGTATACGACTGGTCGATTCCTTCAAGACACCATTTTCCTACCTGTTTTTTTTAATAAACAAAGCCTTTCCTGTTTTACACTGTTGCGCTATATGCTAAACCAGACTTCAAGGATAATTGTTCACGGATACGTCTGAACAATGATACCTAAGGCTTTGCAGTTACATATGGCATACATAAGTTTAATTGTATATATATAATTGTATTTGATTATAATCGCTATTAACTTAGTCCACATCCTTTTTTGTGATTATCTAAGAAAGACTAACAAAGCTTCAATACAGCTGTTTAAAACTGCAATCAACGCAATTGGCTAACTACATTTGTCACACTTTAATCACCACTTACAAACGATGATGCGGTACTACTACAAGTTGAATTACACCAATTTAAATTACATAAAGTGGGAACTCAGAGATTTCGAAATAATTATTTTTTGTGTAATCATGAAAATTAGTCAACTAGAACCAAAGTATAACCTAAAATGCACTCCGAAATTTTGAGGATGAATCTGATTTTTTCGTTTTGATGCGTAACATTATGTGTAGTATTACGTCCCATGGAATACTGTGTATAACAAAAAATTCCGAATCCGTAAATTTTGTATACCAAATTTGTGATTTTTCATATGAAGGAATTCGATTTAAGCTTAGCTATATTCCACAGTGATTATTAAATATGATAAGCATTATGATACTGCACAAAACACGATTTTTTGGAAATTGGGGCCGCCCTCCTCAGAATCTCTGAGTCGGCCCTTTAATTACAACATATGTGACCTTAACCCTGAATCTATTGCAACAGAATACATTTCTAAAATTGTAGTGGCGAAAATCTTTAAAAACAGCATATCAAAAGGTTACCAAACAAAGCAGTTTGGAATTTCTTGGGGGTAAGGTTTTATACAGAATTAAAGTGTCGGAATTTGATTGAAACGATACATCAATGTGTAGCATCACCTTTCGATGTATTTGATCAGATTCTGGGATTCTCTAGGAAGACAAGATAAACACTACCATCCGAGATCACCAGCTGCCAGACTACCATATGGTACAGAAAATACATAACAAACATCCTCTACATCGGCCAATCATAGAATGTCCACAGGCAGGTATACCAAAACAAGAGACTTGAAAGTAACATGTAGGCACAACATCAAGAGACAGACCACCCATTATAGATGTATGAAACATTCGATCCAATCGGCCATAACTTGGATCTATTTATCTAGTTTATGAGCCAAGATGATCTCTGAACATCGCCGGCCAATGGACTTCTGATGGTTACCTTTCTGTTCCTACCGAGGAATCCGCCAATTACTCAAAAGGGACGACAGCATCAATAGCAAGCAGTGAAGTTAAAGGATCGGAAATGTGCTAAAACGTATACAAGCAATGTCCAGCACCTTTCCAAGGATTAAAAAGGTATATCAAAATCATGTTGTCTAATAGAACCAATGAACAATTCACAACCAGTTTTGAATGAATCGAATCAATAGGTAAATTTTATACCCAAGATGACCTTGAACTGTTATTCGCCTATGGCCACTAAAATCTATAGTATCAGATCCAATAGATAGAGTACACAATACCTTTTTGAACCTAACCCCATGGAATCAATTTCAAACATTCCATTTTACCATGCCAAAAACTTTGACCGCTACCACTGCAGTGTTCCACACAATTGATTTCGGTACACTATTTAATAATATTCTTTTGGAAAATTTCGCCGAATATTTACACCAAAATGTTTCTGTTTTGTTTTGGCCAACCATTCACTTATTGGAATAGGAATAAAACTTGGAGTACATTGTACATGGTATTGTCACAAGCTCTGGCTACCATATATAATTCTGCATTGCAATTTTGTTAAGCACAGATAAGATAAACAACATGGTTATAATTTATTAATTTATTTGGTTCAAAAGATGTGTAATTTTTCACGTGATTCCCGATATGCTCAAACCACAATATTTCTTTGAGTTAGATCTGTTACACCTTGGTTTATTTCATTCTTTATCAGTGTTCCATATTCAGAGGGAAAATTTAAGTAGTATCCATCTGTCTTCCATGTGGCCCAGCCAAAAATACAACATTAAAATGTACATATCAATTAGGACAATTAAAAATTTACTCAAATTACCAAATGTACCATATCAGAGCTTAAATACAAATATATTGCAAATACATGCAAAGCCAGCATTAAAATTATAATCAAATTACGTACACAATAAGAATATGAAAGTTACAATAAACACAAACATCTTAGAAATTATGACTTTACATTAACCCTCGTCTACCTGAGCCATTATTTTTGAACAAAAACTCCCGAAGGGGGGGGTGGTAGCCCCCCCCCGTGATTTTCGTTACTAAACTTCCGATTCCTGTAAATTTGGTTACCACATGGGTGTTTAGGAGTTCTTTTTTCCATTGGTATCAAAATAAGAAGGGCGTGCGTCTGCCGCAGAGAGCCGCATCCCCATATGACCGTCCATATGACGTTCAATGGTGAGGGAAAACAAAAGGAAAGTATGAAAATACTGAATTGTTTTAGACCCTGATATTATACACATTAATGACATCATTAATTGAACCCCAATCACTTCATCGTAACCCCGGTTCATGTCCTGTGTGTTTTGTACGTGCGTGTTTTGTTTTGTCCTGCTTTGATGGCCCACAAAAGTCCCACTTTCACTGGGTGGGTCAATCTTAAAGTTCAGTTGATCTTAATGCCTCTCCCATTCATATCTTCCCCATACTCATGATTATTATTTCAACATGTTAGTATATCTTTCTATAATCCGTTTGTGTTTAAATGACCAAATTTAGTGTATTACAACTCACGTAATTATTATATATAAGATTATAGGATGTACAATTTGGAGTGCTTATTGTATTCATACAGATCTACTGTATTATACACTGTATAATTCTCCCACTATAATTCGATAACGTAATTGTATTGTCATTAATGTATAATCAGGGAAGGGAGGTGTGAATAAAATAATGTCTAACGGTCTAATGGGTGGAAAATGATATTTCGCAATTCTAGCAAATCAAAAACAGTATGATAGCACTAAAAAAAAGCTTCTCATTTATAAAACTAGTCATTCCCATCAAGTAGAGAAAAAACCCGCAATAAATCGGACTATTCCTAACATTTTGGCGAAAAATTGAATTTTCCCCGATGTGTATGTGTTGTCTATTGGATAATTGATCATTTTGCGAGCATGCGAACTTATGATGTCATTCTGTGACGTTAATTGCTAGGCATGTTGGTACTTCTCTCCCGAAAAAGGGCCCCCCTATCCATCACTTTGGGGGATCACCCTGTATCTTTACCCATACCCCGGGGGAGTTGTTTTTTGGATGAGAAGGAGCGGGAAATGTCAATTTGACAATTACACTAAATAATTTGGCAACAAAAAAAGGGGATGGTTAGCAAGCCCAGGGGAAAAAACCCTTCGGTAGACGAGGGTTTTTTAAAACCACTGCGCTTTTTGCCAAAGTTTCCCAGCCCATTTTAATAATTCTGTAAAGAAAAGACCGATATATAATTTTGCTGACAGTAGTTGTTAACATGGTTAATATGACAGTTCCATTTTAATTTGAAATCACATTACTTAAAACTCTGCACTGTTTCTAATGGGGAGTATGCTGATTGCAAAGCTCAGATTTGGGGCTTTACTGCCTTTTCTGGTGTGTTCCAAAAAGAGAAACTCATTCTAATTTTTTAAAAAAAATAGTTCAAACTTAATTGCTAATGATGGGGGCCCTATAAAATTTGGAAATCATATATATATGTATGATCATATTCTAGTGTTTGAAAGTTTCCATTCATTAGGAAAGGTTACAATTCACAACAAATTCACAATACGGTTCTTTGTGTGCGGCAGCGGTTACCTTTGCCAGTCCAATTTTTAACCGCTATTGGTCGACATTGGCGCCCAACTTCCATGGGTAGCATGCAAGTAGGTGATCTATTATGTGAAAACATAGGCTCAACGACAAAGAAAAAAGAGTCTTGTGTGATCGACAGGAAAGAAAATGTGTTTAGTGTGCATTTGCCACGCAATCGACCATTATATTGACAAACTAAATGGATTCAGTGACGTGGTCCTGTGTACGTTTGTTTACGCGGGCTCTGGGATTGTCGGACTTTTTTACTATGTATCGGGAAAACATCGCCTCTGGGGGCGCACCGTATGCCAATTGCGATTTTTTTTCCTTTTGTTCAAGCCACCTTCAAATGCACTTTATCACATTTTCTGCATATATTTGGGTTATTATATATTTCGGGCAAAACTACTTATAATGTCAAAAACATACCGGCATTAGAGACATATTTCTTTTAATTGTGACAATAACGTCAGAGTAGCTAGAGTAAGAAGAAGTAAGACTATCAATGATCATCAATAAAACTGTAATCAACATCGTTTCTTTTGTCTTTTCTTTTTTTTTTTTTGTTGAAAGATTTTCAACATTGTCAAATCATAACATCGTATTGGACATGTGAATTCCAATAGACATGAAGCAATTCGTTTGATATTGGTTTTCATTCGTTTCCTCCACATGGGAATCTTCTTTTAGTGTTAGTTTTTCCCGTTGTTGCTTAGCCAGGGGTTCTTGGCGAACGTATTTCTTTTCGAGAATACGTCCGCACCTGTAACTTCTTACCATCGGCGTCGTAAACAAAACGAGCGAATGGTTGCTGGTGTTTCTCTTGGGGTTGATGTTGGGAACCATTAAGTCCAGTTAGTTCGTAGGCTTAATTTTGAAAAAAACCTCATCACTGAAAACAGAAACAAAAAATCAGATATTTTGCAATCACAAGTAAACTCTGGATCTGAGAGAAACAGATCTATGCACAGTCGAGCGACTGTGCAAGATACTCAAAACGACTGCATTACATTTGACGAGGTCGCAATGAAATTTTGGACAATTTTTAGCTTAACTGGAGCACATTTCTTTAAATTTGACATTTTTAAACCCCTTAATGAATGACATTGATAACCTGAATAACTTACAAGCTTACAATACCATTTGTCAATGTCTCTCAATGGAGCATTTCGAAAAGGTCACCCTTGACCCTTAAGGACATTGAATAACTTTAAATTGGTAGTTTTCAACATACTTAGGAGGTCACAAGGATCGATTTTTAGCATTTTCAGTCTCAATTGGAGCATTTTAAAAAATAGATTGAACTTCAGTGAAGCTTTGACTCGGGGGGTCCGTGATTATCATAGGTCACTGTACACCTGATGTCTGTATCGGTAATCCAGTATGACCCTCTCTCTTCAATACCTTCAATTAGCTGATTTTCTTTCTCCTAATTTTAACAGATTGCTAACATTACCTTTTATTGACCTTTGACCCGCGAATCTGTGAAACCCAGTATCCATGCATATCTGTCGTAGATCATGTACCTGCACATGTGACACCGGATTGCTGTGTTGTTGACGTCCCTTAACTGGCATTTACACCGCACTTTTCAAAAAAATTCACGGAGCGGATCCCTGGCTTGGGTTAGGGGAAATTGGTCCTATAAAAATAACGCTAAGTTTTCTCTTTTTTGCGGTGATTCTTAAGTTTTCTCTGGGCCGTTAGTTATTAAGAGATTCACTCTTTAAAAAGATTGAAATTTTTAGTGTTTTAGTGAAATTCCCCCTAAGACCCATTGACCAACATCCCGAGCATAACTTTGATGAAGAGTCCCAACTTGCTTCATATGCATGAGCAGCCCAATTTAATCTGTAGTTGTAGTCATTTTTTGTATTGAAATAATGGACTTATCTGACCCCAGCATCTCCTGATCGTAATCTGTAGTGTTAGGAGTAGCAGGTTTGGCGACTTACCGTGACCTTATAAACCCTTGACCTGTGATTCATATGACGATGTGTGTATGTGTTCGATTGGTAGGTTGTTTGTCGTCAGTTTCATAAAAGTTTGGTGGTGGTGTTTCGACGATTCCATTCGTTCTGATATTGAGGCCCATTAAATACAATAGAAATGATGTGTGACGATACCATGATTAGTATTATAAAATTAATGTGCTCTAAGGTGTGTTTTCACTCACGTTGTGTGCCTAATGGGGGGGGGGTTCATGGAACCCCCCCCTAAGGAAACCCACTTTCCGATGGAAAATTTCTAACATGAAACTCATACCACCTTTGTGATTTGTAGGTTGGGGGGGATAAGACTAAGGCCAAAATAGGTTGCTTTGCAGTATAAAAAAGGGCCGGTTTATCGTCTGGAAATTAAGGGGCAAATTATTGTTTGTTCGAAAATGCTGGAAAAATCAGCGCTCAGACTGTAGCATGATGTTTTAGCGACCCTGCTTCCACAGCAATACACATTGCAAATCATTTGATGTTTATATCTGCTTCTAGAAGGACCATTTACACAATTAACACAAACATTACCAGTTTGTACAGTCTTGTATTTTTTTTGGGGGTGCAGCTTATTTGCTTTTTTTTTCCATAGGTTGTCAGAGCCATGGCGCGCAGTCGCTCGATGATGGAATCGACTTCTTTTCAGCACATAAAGGGTTAATTATTTTTTCTGATTAGTTGTAATTATTTGTTTCATGCATTATGAAATACATAAGCAGAAAAAATATTTCTGGAAAAGGGTTTTGATAATTTATTTTTAAATCACACTCCCGTTGGTACCTAAGGGGGGGTTCCTAGGGACCCCTAAGCGAATTATATAATTAACGGTCTAGCTAAATTTTAGCAATTTTTTTTATGGAAAAGAAGCGCATCAATAAGTTACACAATACAAAAAATTAGAGTTCGAAAAAAATTTTCCCGAATGAGAAATCGACGAAAAAACAAATCTTGGGAGTATATGGTAAACCCCCCCCCCCTTAGGCACTTAAGTGTTAAGCATAACTTTAAAATATCCCTTTTCTCACGAACCAAAAAAATGAAGGGCAAATGCGGAACTTGAACAAATTCTGAAGCGTTCAGCATAAGAAAAGAAAAAAAAGTTGGTTTAACTCATACGACTACATTTTACGTGGCCTCCGTATCCTCCTCAAGGTAAGTGAGGGGCGCGCAGAGCTAAGGTGTAGACGAAAGTGCGCTCCGTAAGCAAAAACCAGCGCAAATTGGATAGTAGTACATAAGGATTTACGGCTTTAGATATTGTTAAATTTATAAGGTGTCTGGAAAAGTTTTTTACAAGTTTTTGGCCGCATCAGTGGTTTATGGAAGTATATGACCTAATTACATAAAATATGCATGATGTTTTGGTTCCATCTAGTTCTTTTTCCAGTGGTGTATCAACAATACAAGTAACTGTAGATCGGTGTTGTTGTGGTTGCATGTTGCGCAAGTGATTGCCGTTATCAGATCACACACTTGTTGTGATTAATGGGTTGTCAGGTGTGTATTTTTGAATAAATTTATGCAAATTTGTCATTTTGAGACCAACTGACCACCTTTTGGTTTATGATTTCATCGTCAGAAATCATAACCACATTGGAAATTTCGAATGCCAATACATTTCTGAACCAATCTTGCCGTCACCAGCCGAGTGACAGTATGATATCAATCCAATAACTATTGAAAGGTTCGTTATCAAAAATTATAGGTGCTTTGTATGTGTTGAAAAGTCGCCGTTTCAGGATTACGCCATGCGACAATTGCTAGCTGTGTTCTAAATAGCCACGGTGAGCTCCAAAAAATTATTAACCCCAATTGTACATCATAAATAATGCGTACGTGTCAATATGAAAGAAGACTATTATGCCTTTGACCGCACATGAGCGGGCAGTCGGTCGCAAAAGCTGGGGAAACCCTGTGTGATTATATGTGATGTTTGTAATGTCTTTTTTCTGAGCGTTTTTCATGTGCAGCCCTTAATAGAAACCAGTCACTGATTAATATCAGCTACAGTATTTGTTGTCCTATTTAATTATATCAACTAAAGAAGACGTAGTCGTTAAATAAAGAAAAAAAAGATACTAATCACACATTAGTATGTGATTAAGTGACTTGTGGATGGAGCGATGTTGATATCGCTCTCTTGAGATGTTTTTACGATTCAAATTTAGAACACAAAACCTCAGGTCATATTCCAATATCATTTAGGCGTCAAAGTGTGTACTAATTGTATCCATGCAAAAGTACATGGTTCGAAATGATGAAAAAGAAGCTTCATTTAATATAAAGAACTTTAGGCCATCACACACTGGAAAATATAAGTATTACCCAACAATACCGCCAGTTACAGCAATTCGAAAGTTTCTATTGCCCTTCAAGGAACACAGTTTTTTGCATATAAGGCGCCGTAAAGTTTGGTTATAAAACAAGACGTTTTGGGTGTTAGTATGTGCGGGTATCTGTGTTTCTTCACCTGAAACGAAAAAAAAAGCTCTAAGAAAACAGTTTTGTGTTTTTTTAAATCAGGTATTTTGTAATAAAACACTCCAGAAGGGTTATTTACCAGTGGTGACTTTAGGTTGCACAACTGAAATGCAAGTTTAGTATTTTAAAAGAGACCGGTGGATCTGAGTCATAAAAACTCCTACATTCGAGGAAAGATTTTCTGAAAGGTGTAAGCGTTGAAGTGTTTGCGTTGAATGTTGCTTGGTTGTTTAAAAGATAAACATGGCTATCAGGAAGATTTTTATTTGGTTTGTCTTCGGACTTCAGGGGTTCAGAAACTATGCCGATTTTGGCGGAGAGACCTCAAAATTCAGTTCGGCCAATTTAGCCATTACAATGCGGAGAGGACTGCACCGGGAGGTATACCATAAACCATTATAGCAAAGATAATTCACATATGCAATTTAGTTTATATCGATTTCTTCCTGACAAAACATATCAGTTTTAAAACGGTTCTATGTGGTTAACATAATTATACGTAAAATATCAAAATTAAAGTCAAATATCAAATTTAAATTACAATGTCCAACATTTAAAAAGACAGTTATTGAAAATCACTCCATACGAGCCTCAAGTTCATGAACATAATGAACATAATGCTCAGATTTTTGTTTACATCTCAAGGTATTATTTACAAAAATACAATATAATCAGCGTTCCATAAAATTGACAAGAAGCAACGAAAAATGCAAGGTTTCTGTTAATAATGAAATCTAATTCAAACGTAAAATTTATAATGGCACTGTTTGTCAAAGCTAAATAACAAAACCTTATATGGTCTCCACTTTGGCCCAAATTTCGTTGTAGATTAAAACCAGGACTGATCGTGCTTATGCAAAAGTAACTGTAGGTCTTACACCAGCTATCTGAGCTTCCTTATTGCGGAAATTGAACATTTTTTCACTCGCATGTTCTTTTGAATCTCTCCGATATCTAATTTTATAAATCCTACAATTATCTTCACACCTTCTATTGTTGAAACTAATATTGGTGTTTGTTGTACAATGTTTTACTCAGTTCAACCGCTTGAACGACAATTTTACACCGCTGAAAGACCATGTTACTCAATGCATCTTTGTTGGCCAAATCGGCCAACAAAGAAATTTAAGTTTCTCAGCAAATAGTATATCTTCTCCTCCCAAAGGTCCAAATGACACCAAATAAACGTTTTCGGAAAGCCTTTTTATGAGCCCCTTTATAACCAAACAAACATTTGAGCAAAAATAATCTTAAATATTTAACTTATTTTTTATCTGAATGTGGCGTTTTTATGACCACATGATATTAAATGTTTTTACCGTTGTACATATATGGAAAAAAGAAGTTGTCCAAAACACTACTACGCGACAGTTTTAGAGTGATTAGCACATACAAAGAGCAATGACATATGCCCTTATTACTGGTATTGTAGTTTTTATACTAATACTTCTTAATTTTCAATCAGTACAGAATGTCGCCTGTTGGTAAGAAAGGACGGAATTGAATTGACGTATGGGACAGGTCAAGTCAAAATTCAATTCGGGATCTTTACCTCTTCACACGATTGTTTTTGGAGTTTTGTAAATCCCTTCTGTGTACGGTTAAAGCCGCGTTACATTTACTTGAATAAAACAGCATTTTTTGAGGAACAATATTAACTAATCCACGCATGGCATTAAAACATGAACTATGGTCACATATGAGGACGGAGCCATCTTCAACTAATGAGGTCCGCACTACATTTCACACTAACATTAAAAACAGTAAAAACAGTGAATTAAATACCAGTTGCACATGCTTAAAATTAAACATTTTTACAAAGTTTTAAAATCGAAAAAATAGTAATTTTGCCGGTAGGTATTTAGGCATTTGACGCCAAGTGTTTAGAGTTTGCATGTTTTATTACCTAAACACTTCTACTTTATTTTCGGACCAACGTTTAAACAAATGTTTGTTAACAGTGAAACCTTTAAAAACGTAACAACTAAGTTACTTGGATTTATCCCATTTTTTAAAGGGTCAATAGATATAACTGTTCGCTTGGTATCAGAAGTAAGATGGGATAGGCACGAAGAATCTCATATAACAAAACATATCTCAAACTTCATCCTTTTCCTGTAGGTGTTTTCGGGCAGTCGACCTCAAGTGCATGTTTATTTCCTAACCCGGAATTTCTCAACACAACTGACCATACAGGACGTGCCACAGACATTGGTCTCATTTTCAGCATATATTAAACCCCCCCGTTTTCATAAATTTTGGTATAACCAATGGGTCGGGGTTTATTCTTCCAAAATTTCCTTCCTTTCCTTCCGCAATTTATTGGAAAAAACGAGTCAATCTACGTCAATCGGAAGGCCAAAATTTTCTAAAAATTGTTGGAAAATGTAATGTCAAACGAAGCCAAAATGGTCCAGATTTGCTTGAAAATGGCAAACAGTTCGGGGAGGAAAATGGCATTTGGGTTAAATTTGGGCCAAAATTGGGGGGTTTTTCTAGTTTTTTTTTTTTATGTTTTTTGACAAAAAATGTTATATCATATTGGTCCCTCCTTCAGCCTCCTCAGAGACAACGTCCCTACCCGACAAAACCAACTTGAGACCCCCCGGGTTTCCTTAACATAGTCTTCGGCCCAATTTCTAACAATGTTTATTTTTTCAAGTGAATTTTTAACTTAACACACTAGATTTGCTTGATTGTTTCATGTCAGGGTCAATAAAAATGGATAATTAGCTTGTCATCAAAATTTAGATGGAATCATGCACGAAGAATCTCGTATAATAAATTTTGGAGAAGCTTTGAGCAACCAAGTTCAGTCTAAATGTTTAATATAGCACACGTGTTGTTTTCGATCATGTGAGCCAATAAGGGATATAGTTTAGGTATTAAATCTACCATAAATGCATCTATAAGGTACCACGCAAATTCCAAGGCATCCATATATAGTGGCATGTATGATTTCATATAGTCACACACTCAATAGATTTCTTAACTTGTATTTGGCTTTTTGGCTCCAGAAATGTTCTTAAAGTGAAAAACAAAAGGTGATTCTAATTTGCTCACATTTCAACAAAAACATAGTTGAATTTCGTTATTTGCTCCAATATTCGGGGAGATATGGTCCAAGTTATGGGCCTGAACCGTAAAGTTGAGTATGGACAACAATTTTGTTGCTGAAAATGATAGATTAGGGTGTGTAGAAGACGAAATCCCCCGGGTTGCCACCGGGCAAGATGGCGGGCGCCATAAATGAGACTTATGTATTCAACCCGATATTATCAACCTATGGAGTTACTAGATATCCTATAGGACCCATGAACAAGTGCATGGCACTCTTAACATTGAGTCATACTTCTTCAAATTCAAAATGGAAGCCAAATCTAATAATTTTAAGAATATCCCTATAACAAACGCTAATACCTGAAGATAAAAAACAACATGAATACTTAATTAGATTATGTTGTTAGACACGATAAATGTATTTCTTATCGTTTAGAGTTGTAACACGGCGTCAATCAATGTGGCAGGCAAAAACGTTAATAACTTCAAAATACTTGAGACACAAAAGTTGCTAAATATTGTCTTCAAGTATAAATTGATTGTGTCATGAAACAATTAGAAATGCACGGTCACATGACGTTCTCAATAGAAATCACAATTTGTTTCGTCATAAGAATAAGCTTTATATAATCCTTTCAGGTGTGGATATTGTTGATGGAGCTTACTTTGTCCCTAAACTAAAATCAGTACTTGATGTTTAGGGCACCTAATCAAGATAGTTAGTATATTTTAAACGATTAAGTATTGGTTCAAAATAATTCAATTTGATCTGAATTGTGTCAAGAATTTGAACAAATTTATTTTGGTGAGCTCTCCGATGACTAATCTGATTTTAAGGGTATCATGATAAGGGAGTGATTTTTTTTTTCCTGCTTAGATGTGAGTTAGGATTTAGTTGTATAAGGAGCCACATATATATTGGAGAGGAATTATATAACTAAATTCCATCTTCATTTTTAGATGCCTTATATCTCCCACCTCTAAGAAAAAAGGTGCAAAGAGTTTCTAAGCTTGTCCCCTATATAGGTCCTTCAACGAAGCAAATAGTTTCTTAAAAAAAAAACTGGCTGTATAGCACATTTTTGGTTCTGTTAAGAACTTTTTGTGCTTCTCCTCCAATTTTTAAGAACCATTTTTGAGGGTTTCCTTCTTAAAGGTTCCATATAGAGGACAATAAAAGGTTCTAAGCCGTATGTTTTCTAGAGTGCATCTCCCTCATGATGGCCCTTACACAACACCTGAATCCCGTCTCCATTACGAGGTCCCTTACACACCCGTCCCCTCTCCACTATAAATTCACTCACCCTATCCCTTTCCGCATCTCCATTAGGAAGACCTGTTATCTAACTCCTACCTTTGCACGTTTAAACGGTTCATCTTTGAACAGTTTTGTTTTAGTGGGTTAAGTTTACCACTTTGTGGTCAAAAGTTAAAATGACCCATTTTGTGTCTATTTTTACCCATTGACCATTTAGTTTTAGACGGTGCATAGTTGGCAAGGTGAAGGTCCTACTTAAATGATACACGATTTAAAATTACCAATACCATGAAAGCTATGAATACAGTAGCAACTTTCATAAGTAGATTTTTTATTAGTACGAAACTTTCCGAAAATCCCTTCAGTTGAAATTGTTTCTTCTAAATAGGAATATCAGGTTGCTGGACCTTCAAAGTGAATAAAGCAAACTACATCAAACTACATCGAATCTATACATGTCCTCCAGTATAATTAATGTGTCTTCAATTCTTTATATAGTTTTAAAAGGAAACACTAACGGAGACTGTTTAAGAAATAAAACACGAAAACAACAAATTATATACTTTACTGTAGATGATTAGCCTCAGACATTAACCCTAACGCCAAAAACATATCGTTATTTTACAGTATTACTGTCATCAATTCTCCCAACAAATGCCTTTAATATTAGAGTATACTCTTGAAATAAATTCAATCACCACACCACCTTTTATATTGTGAGTTAACTATACAAATGTATTATGTAGGGAATATCATTTACTAACATCCCACCATGTTTTTTAACATGAGACTAACATACATCACGTTTCTCCATTTGAGGCCCACCACTATCCCCCACACAAATGAGGTCTCGCCATCATTTCACCTTATAAACTGTGAACTTATAACACACATTTACTGACTACACTTATCTTAGTAGACCTAATCCAAATGTCCACCAAGTTGTTTTAAGGTGGGCGTATTCTAACAAAACAAGACGATTTGTTGTAAAATATTTTAAATCAAGTTACATTTTGTTGTGTTTAAACATATAGGAGAATTGGAAATTAACTCTGTATTTTTATGGGATTTGAAGAACTCCACTTTACAGTTTTAAATCTAGTCCTAATAGGTCTGGAATGTTTTACATAAATTGTGATTTTCCGGTTGTTGCAAAAACAATAGTTTTCTTCTATTTTGCAGTATTTTCCTCTACTTACGTTTGTCATTTTTAACAGTGTATTTTGCTCTTTTTAAAATCGTCGCAAATTATAAAACTCCTCGTTTTGACGAGGTGTGGATAAACAATTTCAACAGGTAAATTTGGTCTGACCAAGTTTCCCTTGCCACCACTGCAATTTTGACTTTGGAAAAGCTATTTCCTATTTTTTTAATGCAAATAGATATAACATTTTTATACTCATATATTGGCAAGCGAGAATCTAATTTTTTCAATGATAGCCGCATACCCCGTTGCAGAAATCTATGACATCTCGCATGTTTTTGAATAAAATTAAGCTGTTAAATTAAAAAAAAAATTTAAATTGCATCTTTTACAGAAAATAGTCTCATAGTAATCTTGCTTTTATTAATATTTTCTTTTCAATGATAAGACATTGCCTTACCAAAAACAAATGATTTCATTCAACCTGATACACAAGTCGCCACGGATATCTGCGAATTACATGTTCTGCAATTGTATACGACTCACAAAAGACTGGTACCAGCATTGATTAGTCCAAGGGTGGCTTAATCCCGTTCCACTTTTTCATCAATTACCATTGCTGCATCTCATGCACTGCGTTGATCAGTGGATTGGACTACGTGTTTTTGATTTTGTAAATTTCTGAGGCAAATATTGGTCGAAGGGGGGTTAAACTTGAACCATTGGCAATTGGAATCACATTTTATATGAATTTAAGTTTTAACGTCATAAAATCATTAATAGTTTTATGATGGAAAAAATACGAGGTAATTTCTACCAAAAATCTATAAATGAAGGAATCAATTATGCAAATCTACCAAGAGCTATGGAGTTGCAAATGACCGGTATGTCTTTTTGAAATTTCGTGAATATTGACTACAGAGTGCAAGAAGTCGCCATGTTTAAAAAATACTTCCGTCCTTTAAGTGGAGAGCAGATTTTGTAAAAAAACAAAAAAACTTTTTATTTTTTTTATTTTTTTTAAAATATGCAATTTTAATGTTACTCAGCCTATTGTTTTTAAAACAGTTGTAAAACAGGTGAAAACCTTGTAAACACGTCGGAGGGACTTCAAATATTTATCTTTCATTTTATTCATCCAAAAAAATCCTATATTACTCAACCTTTCCGGTTCAGTGCCGTTTTGACTTAATCTGCGGCGCCCTAAAGAGTTTTCACCCGGCCTCGGATCGTTCCAACCAAGGGGGTGAACGCATTCAAAAACCAGTCGTCCGTGCTGGCGCTGACATTTTGAATATTGCACGGAATAATTATCAGTTTGGTGCTTGTATACACATACATAATGTCAATTCGATACACAATCGCCAAAATATCATTTGTTGGATGTTGGGTGCTATTTGGGTGTTTAATGTCTCCCATGGCCACACAACGATGAAATGACACATAGCGTCTTGAGTTAAATAACCCGCCTCAATGAATACATCTTTCATTTCACCTAATCGCGCATGGCATTATGCAACAGAGTATCTGATCACCACTGATGCCAGGTACACTATTATTACACATGGCCACCTCTAAACACCATACCATTAATTGTGTACCTACCGATATTTGTATATGTAAAGCGTCACCCACAGTAGGTGGCAGAAGCGGGGGCAGCCATTGCTTTCTATTGTGTGTACTCTATGTTTTTCTTTGTGGTCGGCAAACATGCGAGACGGTGAATTTCTAAAGATTGCGTAACCGTTTTGCCTCTCTACTATATAGAACCTCTTTGTTCATGCACTTATCCTTTCTTTGATTGACTCCAACAAAGAAATCGATAGTGTGGTCTCAGCAACTGTAAGACAATCTATTCAATTTGATGCTTGTATAAGCTTTACATTTCAATACCACAGGTTCTTGTAAAACTGGGTTTAAAGCATTATTCGAGGTGAAACAAAGTACAGAGGGTCAAAAAGATTTACACTTTTTATGTCTTCATAATTCTCAAAAGAGGTGTGGAACATATCACATAATTGTATTGTATATATAACTACAATATCTTGTTAAAACCTTTGAAAAAGGCATCGAAAACAAAGCTCAAATAAGAAAATGGCGGCCACGTGTTTGTAGAAGCGAAATGGTCAAAAACCACTTTGCACACAACGTAAGTCTATGGGGCAATCAGATGGTTAACAGTAATTACACACTATGCGTGAACTGTAGGCCTAATGCACGTAACCAAACTACTGCCCACCCTTTGAGTTTGTGTGGAGTGTTTACCGTTTGAAAATGAATGAATGAGAGAATATTCTCAAACCGTGAAAATTGAACTTGAAAAGTCCATTTACATAATATGCAAGTGATTTCAGTTGGGAAGGAAATTTAATGAAAGAGAATGCATGTTTTTTCTTGTCAAAATGATCAAGACTCTGTTGTATTTTTCATAATTCATGGTTTTGGACAAGATAATAAGAAGAAATATTGCAGCCTTTATTTTTAATTGATAAGCGAAAATTTGAATGATTTGAGACAATTAATTCTTGCCTTTTGTGGTTTTATGTCCAACTACCAAGTCAGACAGGGTGCGTTGTTCAATGGTGTAGCATCTTGGATATCATTCGTGACCGTCAACAGAGTGCCCCATGACTTACGTGTGTGCAAAAGGTTTGACCTTTTTCTCTAGATGGCGGTCATCTTTGTCCATTTCCAGCGATGTTCAAAATGCCGTTTAACCAGTTCCCACAAGAATAGTTGGTAAATCTACCCTCAAAACTATTTGACATGTTCTTACAACTTGTGAGAAATTTGCACTACGGAAAAAAGTGTAAACTTTTGGACCACACTCTGGAAGAGCATTTACAGCTTTTTAGTTTTGTTTCCAATAAATTCCTCCAAATGAATTTCGTACCATCGACAATATATACGTGTACTGACAGGAATAAAAAATATCAGACTATAAAATTGTATCCAGTCTGTTAGATACGCATTTGACATGTCTGAGATAGGGGACAGAAGAAGAGGGGAGAAATGTATACAGCAAAAGCGAATCGCAAACTCACATCGACCTATTCCAAAAAAATACAAATAACAATTAATGCTATAGTGTGTCGACGGAAAATGACCGTGAAAATAATTTAAAAGAAAAAAGTCGACAATATATAGAGTTGCAATATCACAACAGTGCTATTAGAATGGCAAATATTGAATATTTATATTTCTCTTGATATAGCTTAATGGTAAAAGCATGTCGAGAACCAGTTTACCGATCTGGGTAAGTCATTCGTTGGTTGCAATCACAGCACATATGTTTAATGTTTGACATTCGTTAAAGGCAAAAGAGTAATGACTTTAAATGCGCACTTGTGTCTTGCCTACCAGGTAATATCTTTTAACGTTAATCGAAAAATCGATTGGATGGAGTCTCCATCTTGAAAGTCGCGTCGCCAATGCAAAATCAGCTGTTTAGGACCTATTCAGGCCCGGTTCCAGGGAGGGGCGGAGAGGGGGCGGCGCGTCCCCGTCTCCCGGCAATTCATGCCAAAATCTTGTTAAATAAGCCCATTTTGGACAAGTTTCAGCCTTCAGCCCCCCCCCAGTAATTTTTGACGTTTT
This sequence comes from Ophioderma brevispina, assembly GCA_023653785.1. Lineage (NCBI taxonomy): Eukaryota > Metazoa > Echinodermata > Ophiuroidea > Amphilepidida > Ophiodermatidae > Ophioderma > Ophioderma brevispina. Next base: position 28,060 of record JAMKCH010085341.1, read on the forward strand.
TCAATATCTGGATCCGCCCGTGTATTTACCACCCGATTGGGACGACTTTCCCCTGACAGGGCTTTTGTCCCCTCAGAACCACAAAGCTGCCACGTCACTGATCTGACTCCAGGTGTATGCAGTTCAAGCCAAGCTTCTCATATCATGGTGAGCATTCATTGGATAATAAGACTTCACTTTTTCTCGACATGCCTTTACAAAAGAAGATGTACAACGAAGGAATTATTAATTTTCTCATACTAACCACCAGGAAGGTAACTCCATTCAAGGTTATAACATTCAAATAATCTATATTTCAAAAAATTCTTTTCGAGTTATTCACTGTATATTTTCGTTTTGAGGGCACCTGGTAGGGTATAAAATTTTTAAAAGGATCTTAAACGTAGGAAATATTAGGTTTCTTACCCCAATTCTTCCGATTCATCAGTAGCGTCTGCTTTTAAGGATTAATCTCCCGCCTACTTGCAGTCAGACACAAAGCAAGACTACGATACAGAATGACCAGAAACAGCCGACCCTAACAGCCAATAGAACCACACCTTTCCACGGCAAAACTGACAATTAATCCAACGAATCAAGATATTGGCTTTGTAGACAACTGAGGAAAGAAAAGGGAATCGCAATACTATTAGTATAGGATAAAAGCGAAGAAGACAGGCGGGCAGACAGAACACAGAGATAGCGGGGGCTAAGAGAGAGCTAGCTTTCACAGTGTTTATTACACACCCGCAAAACCATTTTGTTAATCCATTTTGAAATATTTAAGAGAATTTACATGAAAATAAGCACGCTAACCTCTATTGGGTATCGGGATGAAAAGAAAACAGTACCGCACTGGGCTGGCGAAATCACCGACTCCTGGCTACAAATCCAATTTTACCACAGTAGTAATGTTTCTGAGTTAGGCAAGGCGATTGCAATATGGGCAGGACATGTACGCCCAAAAATGCCATCAGATTTTTATTCTGACACACCAGTCACTGCGTATCTTCATTCCTGGCATAAAGGGTTTGTGTAATTGCAAAGTTATAGCCACATGTTAGAAAATCAGTTGTTATGAATATCTAAGGCGCCAGAAAAAAGAAAAACAAAGAAAAAGTAGTATGTTTCAAAACACATTATTTAAAGATCACGGACTGAGTAGAAATTTCTTCAGTTGTGACATTTCGGGCCTTATCTATGTCCTGATCTTATCTCAATTACGGGAGTTTAAAAGTAACAGTCGAAAAAAGTGTTCAATTTGTGGATAAATACACCAAACGGACAAGAGCGAAATAGCTCTTCTTCCGTTTGCGAACGCATCGTAAGATGCTGGATTTGGCTTTGACCGGAAGTGAAGTTTTAGGGATGTTGATTTTCGAAGTACAGGCAGCATGTAGCACGAACATGAAAAATAATCGCGTGTTTTTATAAATCAGGCATAAGGGCTTCCTAAATACCACAATATGCCAAAACCAAACATGAGGTGCCCAAAACTATCATAATGAAGTAGTAGTTCATTATAATACTCTATCGGCACCTCGAATCTGGTTACGCTATTTCAAAATATTTCAACCGGTTCTTAGTGATCATTCATCACCGTGACTCATGCACTCGGTTTTTTCCCCCGGCTTGAAAAGCAGACGGGGATGTTGCTAATCAGTCAGGGCTCGGCGGCGGGCGCGGCGTCGGAGTCCCAAACACAATCTTGGGAACGCGATACATGAGACCATAAGGGTTTTATGTGATGTAACTTGGTGGGTGGGATCGACTGCCATGCCCTTCATCTGATAGATTATGGGCATGCATATGCTAATTCGGTACCTAATTTGCATAATGAATGAGTTCATTGGTGTGTTTTTTGCCCAAAAAGATTGTGAACAAACTATCTGAAGATTCATAAGTCCGATTTTGATGAAAACTGGTGCGAGGGGTGGGGAATCATGTACTCTCGCGTTGAGTAGGTTTGTGGCGCATGATACGCTAATTAAATAGCTTATTTGCCTTTTATGGGCTACATTTGGGTTATTTTTCACCCAAAAAAAACTTGTGAACAAACTACTGCAGCACCATAAGTACGATTTTGATGAAAATTGATGGAGGGGGGTGGGAGAATCATGTACTCTCGCGATGATTAGGTTTAAGGTGGTTTGTCAGGGTTAAAGGGGGGTGTCCGGGTTTACGGGGGTTGTTGACTCGTAAGGGGGATTATTGAGGTTAGGTGGGTTGTCCGGGTTTAAAGGGGTTGTCGGGTTTAAGGGGGGGGGTTGTCTGGCTTTAAGGGGGCTTGTTGTGGTTTAGGTGGGTGCACGAGTTTAAGGGGGGTTGTCCAGGTTTAAGGGGGGGTTGTTGGTTTAAGGGGAGTTTTGGGGGTTTAAGGTTTTTTTGGGGTTGAAGGGGTTTGTGGCACATAATACGCGTACGCATGCGCAGGGAAACGTGCACACATGCACGCGCATTCGCGTATGCGCGCATGTGCATATGCATTGCGCGGACGTTGAACCTGGGTTGTCCGGGTTTAAGGGGGGGTTGTCTGGGATTAAGGGGGATTGTTGGGGTTTAGTGGGTTGTCCGGGTTTAAGGTTGTCCTGGTTTAAGGGGGGTTGTCTGGGCGTAAGGGGGCGGGCTTGTGGTGGTTTAAGGTGCGTTGCACGAGTTGCCCGCCAGGGGGATTTAGCGGTTCGAGAACCGGGTGACGTGTATTTTTTTATAGTGGCCATATTATTTGTTTCAAACCATTCCCACAATTAAAACCAACAATCCGGAGATTGGGTATCATTAGAAGGTTTTGATTTTTTATTATCATCTGCCAAATAATGGCCTGAAGTTCATTATCCCATTATGAGCTAGGGGCTTTATAGGGCTTTGTTTTACGGTTCCGGAAATATGTTTACCGGAACCTATGTGCTATTACAACATAGGCTCAGCATATTGCTCAGATGGTATATCAGATTCAAATAAAATGTTGGAATTAAAGGTGAAACAATAGATTTGTTGAGCATCGATATATGTGTCCCTATGTAGTGAATTCTCCCAATAGACTTCTTACCTTGTAATTTGGCTACAAAAACGAATTCTTAAGAGTGAAAACACAAAAGGTGATTATGATTTGCTTTCCAATATAAAACATAGGCTGAATTAGTTATTTTTTCTTCACTCGAACTGAGTACTTTTCAAATTTGTTCAAATGATTCCCACCTAAATTCCTTTCAGATGGAGATATGTTTTTGATAGAAAGCGTTACAATAGTGCAAAATCGGGCTTTCGATTTTTTATGGACAACCTATATCCTTTACTTCTTGTTAAATCTAGGGCCCTAACCCCAGGCACGCTCCGCTCCGTTTTTTTTTTTTTTAAAGTGTATTTATATGCAGTTAAGGGCGTTAGGATATGCGAAATCTCTCGTTGCACCTTAAAGGAAGTTCGTGATTGGCCTTCCTATAAACCCAGAAATTATATGTTGTAATTGATTGGGATACCTTAAAAATAGAAAAACCGCTATAAATGGCTGATGCATAAACAGAGTAAACCTAAAGACATTCTCATTCTGCATTGGTGTAATGAATAATGTGTGTGATGCCATTATTTGCGTGAAGGGAAAGATTTTGTCAACCCTATGTTGATAATAAGGCACGTGCGGCTTGCTCAGTCTGCAGTTGTTTGCTGGATCATCTATAAACACCGCAAGCGACGAAGAAATACTGTTCTCTACAGGTTCAAGCGATCCAATTTGGCGCTTTGATTTTTCATTAGGGGGGGGCGGAATTGCAAACAAAAATTGATCGGTTTGAATATAAAAATTTGTGTGAAACGAATTATTCCTGACTACTGCTCCAGCTTTTACACTGAAAGTATAGCTTGCACGCAGCACTACTTTCACGCTTCATTCCGTTATGTCTACGAAACCACGCCCAGGGCTCGATGAGTACTATGATTCCTTTTACACCCGATTTTTAAATCTACCCAGCCGCCGTACTCTTGTTTTGCTGTAAGATCGCAATCTCCCGCTAACCCTTAATGCTGGTAACCCATTCTTATCATTTAGTATACATAATTTGGGATGCTGATTGGTTAGGTCCAAATACTATTTTCCCGTATTAAACGCAGTAATAGTAATTTTTCATTACTCACTGGATATAAGCCCGTATTACGTAATACTTATACAATAACTCAAGTCCCTACTCTACATAGATGTAATGATCTTTCGCATCTGTGGAAGAGACCTTTTTTGTTCAGGCCAGGCGGGTGAAACGTGTAATATGCGCCACCATTTTCGATAAGCTACCTAATAGAATCCTAGTAATGCATGTACGTAATAATTACGTAGCAATAAATTTATAGCGCCAACGTACGACCATCGATCGATAAGCTTACTTATTTCATGCAGTATTCCTCCACTACTCTTGATCGAGTGTCCGATCCAGATATTGTTGAGGAATCCTTGGTCAGCCCTCTAAAGAGCACAATCCAATATGGTCTTTTTTTGTTCAAACATATTGGAAAACAATATTTTCTTGGATACAAAACTTTTAAAGTTCCCCTGTGTGGTTTGGAAGACTAGGACGCAATGTAATGTCGTTCAAAGAGGTAAGGCTATGCTTTTCCTGTCTCCTACTACAGTTGCAACCCTGTCCTGGCTGCAGAATTCAACTCAGTGCACTGCACAATCACATGTAGACCCTAACCCTACTGTGGCCATGACATCTTGGCCTAGGACTTTCCTTGTTGGGCATTGTGAATGGAGCTAAGTGTAACAAGGAGACTTGATAACTGATGTTTATGTTCCTGTGCAATTAGTCCACTTTGTTGATTTGTAGGCCTTGATAGAGACAAGGCTAGTCCTAAAGTACTAGGCCAACTGTCCCTCTTTTTGATTGATACTGATCGATTCTGTGGCTGTGCTAATCCAGATTTAAATAAAATTTAATCTATTCTACTTAAGTTAAGGCGCTTTCTGCTTAAAATACTAAATGATAAATTCGTTACCCGTGTTTGTTCTCTCACTTCCCACGCAATACGCAAACACAATATCTGGTTTCGCAATAATTACCTTCGGCTATCGCCTCGTATGATATTGGAAACAAACCATAGATATTTTTTCCTTATTGCGTGAACAAACAGGGTTAACTAATAACACTCGTAAGTAGGGGCGCTAAGTAAAATGTCGCTTGCCCTAAGACACAACACGCTTGCTCTGATAGGATTCAAACCCGACCTTTATTTTCTTATGAATTCCATACTATGTGGATTACACTCTGGGCAAGTTTCAACCTCCAATTCGCCTATAATTTCGCCTCTTATACCCTCAGCCACTGTTGTTCATTAGTTCATCTTCCGTAAGTCCCCCCGATCTGCAGTGATTCCATATCATTCCATTTGTAAGATGACTCGTGTTTTTACTCTAAGCATTTCCAGCCAGAATGCCGCTTTCATCATCAGTGGATCTGTGCAAGTTATCGATGGTAAAAAAGTAAATAGAGGGTTACGTCGTTATGAATGAATGTTTGTTGAAAAAGACGCAATTTGATCATATTTTGGTTCAAGACGCTTTCAAAATTGTGTCCAAGCATAATGTACCAATCGTTCTATATGTTGTCATCGTAATGGGGAGATGTACGGTACTAATACTGCATGAGCGAATATGTAGCGAATACTCCAAACCCTTTACCCCACAATACGAACTCCCGATAGATAGATGATGCCGCCGACTGTATCCTCCTTGGTTAAGAAGACAACTGCACAAAATAGTGGGCGCCCTCAAGTTTTTTCAAAATCGATATTTTTGCATGGTACTATCATTGAGAGCAAATTGAAGAAATTTCATATTTTGTGGAAAATTGGTTGGCAGTGTCGTTTTAATCGAGATGCACACACGCGAACTAACACGGCGCGTCACTCATCGATTGACCCCATTGTCCATTATTTCCCATGATATTATACGGAATATTTATCACGAACAAAAAAAAACAACACACGCAGCAAGGAAAGGGACATCGAGGACTCGGGCCTGTAAACCAACTAAAAAATTAAGAGAAACCGTGATGAAAGGCTGGTCAATGCGTGAGGAGAAATGACTTATATAATAATAATAATAATCAGTTTTTTATATAAGTCGCTAAACAACCGTATGCGTACACGGTCTCAGAGCCTGTTTGCCAATTAGGCCAAAAAATTTTGTGGTTGTTCCATAGGGTCGGTAGGTCGGTGATTTTTTTTTTTTTTATATTGTACTTTAAACTCAAATTTTAAAGAAAAAAACTAAGATTTTGAGGATTTTTGTGCGCCGTGAATTGACTCAGCGAAAGTAGGACCAAATAATGGCTAAACATCGGCAGGGATCTGATGAGTAGAGACAGCCCCTATGGTGTTTAAATAGGATTTTGACTCCTTGTTTTACTTCCACATTCAATGCTTCAACCGACAGAGTCGATATTAAGTCGATACGATCGGTCATTTTGAGAGTGGTCAGGCGGGTGAAACTGTACAAATGCCATAGAACGATTCACAGGTGTAGTAATCCGCGCCACCATTTTCGATGAGTCACCTATTATGTATGGAGGTTTACCGGGAATGACATGGTCGCAAAACAGCGCCACGTACGACCGACGATCCCTAAGTCACATATTTATGCAGTGTGCCTCCACTTCGTTGATTGAGTGGCCTATTCCCCCGATTTATTTAGGACCCTGAGTGGTGTGAATAATTTATAACGTTCAGTTTACGTTCAAAGCCGACCCTCACCTACAGATGTCTTTCAGCTTTTGAAAACGAGATAAAAATGAATATTTCCACAGATATTCCTCCAGGGGTTGACTGCCAACCTAACAGCGAATTCAAAACTGCTCACTTTACTAACACCATTTCCAATACAACAGCCTCAAGTTTAGAAACATCTACAGTAGTATGAGCGAGAGAGAATAGTCAGGTAGGGGACGGGTGTGTACACATGAAGGAGTACCCGTCTCCCTTTCGAAGCGATTGTACCAGACCCACATATAATGCTGATGTGGGGGATCGCTACACCTCTTCTAAGTTCTAGTTGACTATTTTAAAAAAATAAACAAAAAAGTTATATTTCGAAATCTCTGAATCATGAGCCTTAAATTTGACATCCTGGACAGAGCGCAAAAACACTTACTTGAATTTAAAAGACTGTGTAGCTCGTAAAAGGTACCTAACCGATTTGTATGAACTTTCCAGCATATTAAAGCTAATAAAACTAAGCTTTCGTCAGTTGATAGTTGAGATCTATGTTTCTTAAAGATGCAAAATCAGGGGGGCCAATTTTGTTGTTTTCTGCTTTTGTAAGAGTCTTAATGATTTTGAAACCATGACTTCAATTATTGAAAGAGGGTTTTTGAAACACCAACTGTGCAATAAACACGTTGTTCAATTTTGTTCACCACTCCTTACACGGTATTGGTCGTAATTATTTTTTTTTAAGTGTAAAACAATGCGTACATGTTTGTCTGAACTCCTGAAGTTCTTTGTATACTGGAATTAATTTTTGTACAAATTCCGACAAGAAATAATTTTTTATATGGAGGTTACTTTTAAAGAACGGTCTTACCTTAATTCTGTAACGACAACCGCCAGGAATCCTTCGATAACGTTGTAGGAAATACGACCTGGTAAGTAAAGCCAAATCATAAATAAAAACCCTCTTACATTTGATTTTTTCGGCCTTGTTGGCTATAAATTGTTTGAAATTTATTGACACCAAATTCGGCTACAACGTAATTTATGAAAGGTTTGAGAGCTGTGCGGTAATGGCAAGTTCTCTAATGATATGCAATCATTCTCTGAGTTCAATTCCGTTTTCATTGTATTAATAGAAATAAAGTTCATGGCGATTCACTGGAAGTGTAATTCACCGTATGGCTGTCCATCCTTAGTAGCGTGTGACCAGCCTCAGCACCACGCGTAACTGCTGTCAAGAGATAAGGGAAGCGGTCATTATTATGCCAGGGGGGCATGGAGGATTTCAATTTTTTTTCGGCAAAAAATTTTCGCGTTCCCCCCCCCCTCTCTCCAGTTAAAAATTTCACGCCCCCCCCCCGTTTTGATCGCTGATTTTCCCCCCATTTAAAGTTCATGTTCCCCCCTGTCCTCGCATTGATGAAAAATTTCACGTTCCCCACCCCGTTTTTCTCCTTACAAAAAATTTTCGGGTTCCCCCCCCCCCTCAAATCCCCACCCCCCCCCTGGCGTAAATAATGACCCCGCCCTAAGAGGTAATCAGGTGCTCACTTTTTTAGTTAACTGAACATTCGTCAATTGACTGACATAGTGGTCACTTTGTAGTATCAATCTCTTCGCTAAGTCAGGAAACATGTCGACATTATAATATTTTATGTCCTAATTCTTGTCATTCTGATTTCCCTATGTTGATTTTTATTGTACAAGTGTAATTTACATTTTTTAGTACTATAGCATTCTCATTTCTGTGATTAAAAAGATTATTTTATGTTTCGCGTTAACTTTTTGAGAAGTACCGAGCAGAGAAAGTAAATTATTTCATCATGCAAAAATGGAATTTCCTTAGTGCTATATTGAGAATGGTTGCAATGTGTTAAGGAAGATCTCCCTCTAGAAAAGCTTTTATCTGTAAAAGCTTGGCATTTTCCAAGTATTGTAAACATAGTGGAGGGCCTAATTGTTCTCCAGAGAGCGATTTTATGAAGTTCATGTTAAGTTGCCCAAACACTGGAATGTATTTACTGGGTCCTGACTAATTCAGAAAAACGATGTTGGCCATTTTTTTTTTTTTCGGTTGACCTTTAGTGACCCACTTGACACTGTGAAAAGGTCAAGCGGTCATATATCGCGCAAAAGAATATCACAACCTTGGTACCAAATGTGCAAATTTCAAGGAATATTGTATTGATATTTATTTTGTTACTTAAGCTTTTGTTTTTCCTTGTTTATAATTGCAATAAGCTATTAGAGACAATAATATGCATAAATTTGCCGTTATTCAGACCCCATCCTGTCCAAAGCTTGATTTAGGCCTCATTTTTTGCACAATGTATAATGAACCCTACACCACCCCATTATACCTTGCTATTAATGTTTCCACGCGGCTAAGTAAACCAAGTTGGTTTTATGAAAATCTGCAGAGAAAATGGTTGATGTAGTCTATATACCCAATCCATACACCATACATACGTAATAAAAGGGCACACCTCAAAAACACTGAAATCTGGAAAAAGGGTTTACTTTTCACCGTGAATTACATTAGGGTACGATATGGCAAATTTCGAGTTTGTATAGGTATTCGTCTCATTCTGTGTAAATGAGCGATTCAGTACAGCCTACAGCAACACATTTCTACTTGCCTAGGAGTCAATATGCCAATACATATTAAGGGTAGGATTTTACAAAACAAATACTATACTTGTTTAGGGGATCCTTTTAGACCTATCAAATTACTTGTACTTTTGTTACGGTACTTCTTGAAATCCTTGTTTAGGGGGTGCGACTTGAAAATTAAAAATAATCTAATAAATAATTTGGTCAAGCAGACGAACCCCCTAAATGGTCTTTTTTGAACATCTCATCACTAAAAGATTGAATTTCTTGTCAAAATTGTCTACACTTTGACCATTTTATGGACAAAATCACCAAATGTGGACGCTTTGCCCCTTATGGGATTTACGGTGTGGTGTTGATGAGGATGTAACCAAGTAGATCATCACTTTGAGACTATTGGCATACTACACAAGAGAGTTTTAATGGTTCCCCGTCTGGGCTTTTGGCATCAAAAAACTTTCTGGTCTTTAAAATGTCATCCTTCCAGCGAAAATGCAAACAGTGCACACTTCTGGACACAAAAGATGAAAATTTTAGTCAATATAGATGTGCTAATAGGAGCGTATTCAGTAACAACGTCATACATGTATGACATGTAGGATACTGCATTGATAATGTGGTGATGAACCCTGATAATTGTGCAATCGATCAAGGAAGGGACCTATACCTCTGTAAGTGGATGGTTGTCCTCCAGTATGGCATGCCAAAGTGGTTATATTATCTTTACTAGTTTATTGCATACACTCTATACACTAAGACCAGGGAAATAATGAAAACAGGTTATGTCAAATAAAAAAGCTAAATTAGAGATAGCGGTGTGTTTAGAAGACTTAAACATTATGCGAACGGATTGGTTGAACAAAGATATAACATCTGTAAATCTTAGCTAAGTGACAGCAGAGTAACATGTTTACTTGCACATTTTTACAACTGGCAACACCATTTGGTTTCCCTACAAATGGGCATTAATATCACTATTATGCTGGGTTGGGTATACGGTATGGGCTGGGGGGATTCTCAACACAAATGACCCTACGAGATTTGCTAAAAATCAATCTCATTTTTAGCCTTCTGGTATATCAATGACCCTTTTTTCATGCCAATTTTAGTATGGGAATGGTTCGTTTTTCAAAATTTTTCTCAAATTTGTTTGAAAATTAGTCAAAATTTTTCAATTGGAAGGCAAGTTTTTCTAAATTTTTGCGAAACTTAGTCGAATTTCCTCAATCTGAAGTCAAATTGTCCAAATTTGCTTAAAAGGTAAAAATTTTTTTTATGTTTTTTGAAAAAAAGGGCAACTTTGGGTTAAATAGCCCAACATTTGCATCTACGGTCATTATCTTTTTTGTTTTTTTTTTTAAACGGTCCATTTTTGGCAAAAAATGATTTAGCTATGGGTCCTCTCGGAGGCACGTCCCTACCCAAAACAAACGTGATAACCCGACCCCCGGACTCTAACTTGATCTTGCTTAGACGAGAAGTTCAGGATCCATGGATTGCAAGAATAATTAAAACATCATACATTTGACTGAGACTAACATAACTAGTATACATACTTTTGTCTCTGAAGTGCGAATCGTGATTATTTCACGGTAATAAAGACGATTCGTTCCATTTCTTGGTTTTACTTTACTTACCCATGGGTATTAATAGAAAGAAATAATGGGAGTTGTGTGTAGGGTTCATTCTACATTCAAGAAGAGTGTTTACAGATGACTGTATTGTGCAAAAACTTGAGGCCTAACTCTTGCTCTGGACAGGATTGGGGTCTACAGAAAGGCAATTTTATGCATATTATTGTCTCTAATGAGGTTATTTGCAAATAACAAGAAAACACAAGGTCAAATAACAAAATAAATATCATATACAATGTTCCTTGTGAAATTTGTCACATTTTGGTACCAAGGTCGATATACTTTGGACGATGTATGACCATTTTGACCTTTGACCTTGTGTCAAGGTCACTAAAGGTCAAAGGAAAAAATGGCAACATCGTTTTTTCTGAATAGTCAGACCCAGTAGTATACGTTTATAGTGGTTGCCAACAATTAACATGAACTTCACCAAATTTTACATAGGCCCCTCCACTACAAGTTAAAGATTACATCTTAAGATCATCATTTAAATTTTCCAATGATGTCATTTGTGTGTGTTCCAATTGGACAATGGTAGGCTATGTTTATGAATGATACTGTTGTAATAGCCTATTTTTATGTGTTGGGAAAAACTAGTTGTGAAACTATATACAGCCTGTCTAAAAAAATGGTATAATCGAAAACCGATTTTTTTTTCAATATTATATCTCAACATAAATAAGTTATTTTGTATATCACATTAAAGAAAAAAGACTATGCTTTCTAATATTTTTTTTTTTCATCTGATTTACTTGTTTCAATCGAGAGATAACTCCAGTTTACTGTGGAACACAAAAGTCAAGTTTGTGCCACTTTCTGGTTGAGTGAAAACTGTGAAAGAATTAGTTAAACATAAGTTATTCACATTTGAACAGATATGAAATTCTTTAAAACGGGATTAACTTCATAAATAGACTTTAAAGATGCGAAAACAGTTGCATAATGGTGGAAATTATCTTCAGTAAGTTATGGTTTTAAGATAACGTGTGTAACATTCGACATACTGTTGTTTTGTAGAAGGGAACCATGACCGTACAGCAACCTGAAGGAGAGTTTTTATGGTCTTGAAGTATCATGAAACATAAAGTCCTACCGATACCTTGGTTAACTTTGCTTCCAAATTCAATTTTTTATTGACTTCAAAAGTTAGTTGATGCACAAAGATAGTGCATATTTTTAAACCATTTCTTTGCATTTGGAGTGTTTATTTTGGGTGAAATTATATTAATTCTGGCATGATTTCAACCGATACCAATTTTGTAATAAATTCAAAGCTCCATTTCATTGACGTACAACAAATATTTATATTGTTTATTATTTATGAAAAGAAGATATTTATCATTGAACTGATTATGTTAACTATTAAAGCATGTGTCGAGAAAACTAGGCTTCCTTTGTGTCCTTCAATCTGTGTTTTGTTTCTTTTGTCAAGTTGCAAACTTTTGTGAGCTTCAAGACAGCATGGCATAACTGCGAAAACAAACTCTGCCCATGCATAAAAGTGCCACAAAATCGATTTTGGTGTATCCCACTAAATTGATTATATCTCTGGATTGACAAAAGCAAATAAGATGAAACAAACACTATTGGAAAACATGTTCTTTGTTCTTTGATATTATGCCAAGTAAAAATGACTAATTTTGAAATTTCCTATTTAACCAATTTTTTTGCTGATTGTACTACTTTTTCGAGACAAGCTGTAAAGGACAGAGTGCAAGTAGTAAATTTGTCAGTAGTTAATTTGGATCTTCGGTAATGGTAGATCCGTGGAATACCGGTGTAGAAGTAATTATAGTCCGGCGTACTCATAGTCCGGGAACAATGGTGAACAATAGGGCAATCGATTCAGTTGACTCTTCACGTAACATTAGCTTCACGCTTTATTCCGTTATCGTCTATGGAGCCCCGGACTGTGGCTCCCGCCAGACTATATCTGCTTTCACACCGGTTTAGAATTATAGCTCGCCGTACTCATAGTCCGGCTACAACGGTAAAGAATAGAACACTCAGTTTAGTTGACTCTTCACGCAACATTAGTTTCACGCTTTATCCGTTATCGTCTCGTCTATGACTGTGGGTCCCGGCGGACTTCTTCTTCTTGCGTATGAGGCAGCAGCTGAATGTGTTGAATTTGGTGGAGCCAGCTCACTGTTGGTTGATTGGGGTTTGAGAAGTCTATATCCACTGGTGGACGTAAGGTTGGGCACTCATTTAGACTCTGATAAGCAGTCTGCAATGGACAGCCACATTGGCAGGCTGGAGATGGTCGCAGCATACTGCTGGTGCATACTGCTGTTGAAACGACCGATTCCTGTGCGAATCCTGTTCAAGGTGACCCTTTCCTTACGTGGAAGATTACTACCAGGTGGGAGTAACAGTAGTTACTTGTGTTTCAGTCACAGTTGCTCTGAAATGATCAGTGAAGGGAACTGAAACGGTTTTGTTTGCAAGAGGGACGGATCTGAAGCATCAGGAAGAGATGATCGTGTCCTTGCTATTTTTGCTAAACATGATAGATTTAGCATAGCAAAATGAATTATCACTCAAAAGTCATTATCAACAGTTCATGGTCATCAGCTCGAAAATAACCTGCAGTCACATAAACCCCTTATCAAAATACGAAGCACGCTCGCGCGCTTAACGTCGCCTGAAATGGTGTAAGAGAAACTTTAATAATAATTACATTAAGGACCATGACAGATATGGTAGACGATTGGTGATTGGTTTGTGGTAGTATTACATGGAAAGGACGTGCAAGGCTCATAACAACAACTGGTACATTAAATGCGAAACGCTGCATTGATCTGGTAAATTACATTGTAATGAATTTCATTCAACTTTTTGTGGTGCTTTGTATTTATAGTATGTTTTAACACATTCTTTTTAATATTGTTGTATATAGTGTGAGTTTTGTAATATATGTTTCTCCAGGTTTCATTGTTACTTTGTAGTTTTTAAATTTGTTTCTGTACAGCGCTTAGAAACAGCGTGTTAGCGCTTTATAAATGTAATAAAGTTTAAGATGAAGTTTTAAAACCTGTAGTTATTCCATCAATAAAGGAAAACAAAGATCTCTTCCAGCAAGACAATCCACACCACACGCAGCAAGAATAACTTTGATATTTGGTTGACAATCACATCGTCTCCTATGGCCAGCCAGGTCACCTGAACTTTCATCCATTCATCTTTGTGATGAACTTAAGCGACGTGTGCATGATACAAACTTTATGCATTTCCACAAAAAACACTTCTGTTTTCCGGAATGTTTTGCTCAGCATGAGAGCACGAATGACTGGATGCATTAAGAAGACATACACGATATTAACTTGCGCTCCTATGCTTTTTTCTATACCTACACTGGCATCCTAAGAAATGTATCACTTTTTTCGAGGGATTGAAGGGCCATTTTTTGACACCCCACTTGTTTTAATCGCACCAGCATTTTAACTGGTAGTCATTTCAATAAAAAGACAACATCGATTGCACTGAAACCCATTGGTTTATTGGTTCGGATGGGGTTTGGGTATCACAGCATGCCTTTACAGTGAGCATTGAATTGTCAACTCACAGTTTTCCTACCGTTATAACCCCACACATCGATGCCATTCTTCGAACATGTCAAGGAAACAAAAATGAATTCTGCAGGATTAGTCTACCCTGCCACAGATTCTTGAACTACGAACAATCATTGAAGGAAAATAGAACATGTTTTGTCTTTCTAGACTTCTTAAAGGCTAAATAGTGTGAACCGAAAGGCAATGATACACATTCTGCTTAATTATTGCATCCTTTAAGAGAGGAGGTCAACTGAAACGCACGTATTACAATTCGCCGTAGATGTGCCACGTAATAGGATTTGATTCCCCACAGACATGACAGATGTAGGAGATGTAATTTCACTTTATTTTTTGGTACAATTTAAGAGTATATAAAATACAACCAGAATCAACTATTAACTCAATTTGACCAAACAAATCAGATTCGAAAGTATGTCGTGACCACGACGATATTGTATACTTACGTTATTTGCAAATATTCATCTGGTGAAATGCAACTATAGTATTGTGATTTTTTTTGTGTTATATCTTTACTTTCACTTTTAAACGTATATACTACCCAATAATATCAACAGACCTGCAAAATGAAGTAGTTTATGAACTCTTCACATGGTGTTGACGTAGAATTTAAGCTAGGGTTACATCCTTCAGGTAACTGCAAAACTTTGATTTCAATCGCTACTATTTTCTGTGCATTATCACCTGTAAGAAAAAAAAATCAAGTACTACAATTAATATACGGAGTGGTTTGATGGAACAAAAACAATTGAACATAAAATGCGAAGAAGCGCTTATCAATTTATAAATAATTGAAAAATACCTGCATCTGGATATTCCGGAGGTGGTAATGGGCCAACAATTGGTGGATTTTCCGTTGGTTCTCCTCTAGCTGTGGTCACTACGGGCGGTTCTGTAGCGAATCTCGTTGTTGGTGTTGTTTGCTTTTTAGTTGTCACCTCTGGATTCTTGGTTGTTATGGTTTCCGTCGGCTGTTCTGTAACGGTAGTCACAACGGTGGAATCCGTCGAGCCTTTCGTTGTTGGAGTGGGCTTTTTTTCTGTAGCGGTAGTCACAACTGTTGGTTCCGTCGAGCCTTTCGTTGTTGAAATTAATCAATTTAGTGTTACAGTTATGAACATCAATTTATATAATATCAATTGCTTGAATTGTACGAATAAGTATAAATGTGAATCGAGTCAATTATCGGTTTTAAACAAATTGCGTAGTGTATAAAGAAGTCTCCATCCAATCATACTGGAAATACTTTTTCAGCATCTAACCTGATGAACGTTATGTAGAGTTTGATTATGTTTGTATTTCTTAGTTCAAATTAAATCAATTATGAATCTAATGAATGAATGAATGAATGAATGAATGAATGAATGAATGAATGAATGAATGAATAATTGAATTAATGAATGAATGAATTAATTAATTAATGAGACGCTCCATCTCCAAATATACTTGCCAGCCTTGTTAATTATTGGATTATAAATGTTAGAAAGCGTATGATCTCAGCTTTAAAATAACAATAATTCAAAAATCAAAATCATACACGTCACATGTCAAAGCTTGAAAATATAAATTTTGCGAACGTTGAAGTTACAAAATTGTATAACATATTGCATCAAATAGCTTTGTCAGCTGTTATGTTTGTTGTTTTGTTTTTGTTTTGCTTTGTTTTTTAAATCGAATAAAGTAATGTAGGTTGGAGGAACAAATTTCAACCGAACAATCTGAAAAACGAAAACTGGGTCAATTGTGGATTCCCCGCTTAGCTAACATATTACTCAAATTGTAACGGCCAAAATTACGCCAATTCCGATCTGACGTATAACAAATAATTCACAAATAATCCATGATATAATATCAATTGCTTGGATTGTACGAATAAGTGTAAATGTGAATCGAGTCAATTATCGGTTTTAAACAAATTGCGTAGTGTATAAAGAAGTCTCCATCCAATCATACTGGAAATACTTTTTCAGCATCTAACCTGATGAACGTTATGTAGAGTTTGATTATGTTTGTATTTCTTAGTTCAAATTAAATCAATTATGAATCTAATGAATGAATGAATGAATGAATGAATGAATGAATGAATGAATGAATGAATGAATGAATGAATGAATAATTGAATTAATGAATGAATTAATTAATTAATTAATGAGACGCTCCATCTCCAAATATACTTGCCAGCCTTGTTAATTATTGGATTATAAATGTTAGAAAGCGTATGATCTCAGCTTTAAAATAACAATAATTCAAAAATCAAAATCATACACGTCACATGTCAAAGCTTGAAAATATAAATTTTGCGAACGTTGAAGTTACAAAATTGTATAACATATTGCATCAAATAGCTTTGTCAGCTGTTATGTTTGTTGTTTTGTTTTTGTTTTGCTTTGTTTTTTAAATCGAATAAAGTAATGTAGGTTGGAGGAACAAATTTCAACCGAACAATCTGAAAAACGAAAACTGGGTCAATTGTGGATTCCCCGCTTAGCTAACATATTACTCAAATTGTAACGGCCAAAATTACGCCAATTCCGATCTGACGTATAACAAATAATTCACAAATAATGCATGGTTTCGTATTCTAACCTGGTACAAAATAGAAGGCAGCTTCAAACCCTGGATATGTAACAATTTCGTCAGTCTTAAAAACCACATACAGATTTCGACCTGAAGATCTAAAACTTTCTGAAATATTTGTGCCACAGTAAACGCCAATCAATGCAGCATTGTCAGCCGTGTGTGAGTCGTACACGCTGAAGGTATCAAAGTCATTCTGACAATTATCACCTCCAGGTTCAATATCAAATTCTATCATAACCATTTTCACCTAGGAAAAAACATAAATCGGAATTTAGATAATGCTTTCACAATGTCATTTTAAACAAAATTTGAAGATCTACTGTCTTATAACGTATAATTGATTCTATTTGAATGACTATCACCAATAATGTGAAAACGATTTTAATATTGGTGGTAATATGAAGCATGTGAAGCATGCCAATATCTTGTTGTCCTTTGGATTCCAATTCTTCGTCAGAAAAAAAAAACGATTGCGCTCATTATAACTCACCAAAACAAACATGTCCAATATTACTCATATTTGGCCATTTGGTGTCAAATTCTTCAGCCACCCTTAGCTTCTAAAATTGCTGTTGCTCGGGCCCGAATCTGACAGGCTATAGTCTCTTAGCCTCTTACGGGCTTGATGCTTCCAGTCTTTGATCAGTGATCAGTATATGGCCATTTGGAGTCAGTTATTACAACAATCTGTATGGTCAAACTAACTGTGGTCTCATGTTGAAAATACAAAATTGAGAAAAAATGGTTACCTCTTACTGCGACACGTGCTTTAGGAGTCATAGGTCAAGATGAGGTCAAATCTAAAAAGGGGCTTTTGTGGCAATTATAACCACCTCATAATGTTGTCATCAATGAAAGCGTTATCGAAATCAAAGGCCAAAGTCAATTATCAAGCATGTTCAAATAACGGGTTATCCATACCATCCGGCTGGCATTTATGAAAGCTTTAAAAGTGGTTCCCCCGCTCTGTGACCTAAGGTTACAGTAGTCAAAGGTAAAAGACTGTAAATTACCAATATATTCAAATGTCAATTGCAAATATACCATCTTGTTCACATGGTAAAAGGCTTAAAAGTAAATGGTGGCCCACTCTGTTACCTGGGGTTAGTGATCAGAGGTCAAACATACTCAAGTGAAAATATATAACCATACTACGATAGTGTCATTAATGAAATCTTTTAAAAATATGCGATGCTGACTATCACTCAGATCCAAATGTTTATATATACCTCACATTTTATAATAGCAAAGGGACTTATCATATATATATATACAAACATTTATTAACAAGTACCTACGAATATACAATACGCCAAAAAGGTTGTCCTCGGCATAACTCCTCATACTTGTTGAGCATATGGCCCTTGACTCCCAGATGTCCCTTTGGGGGATCTTATCTCCCATGCCAAAGGTCAGGTCAGCAGGGGGTCAAAGGTCAAAATTGTTGCCACTCAAAGTTAGAACATTACTGAAACCTCAGAGCTCAAACTTGGGAGCGCATTATCCTCTATGATGAGTCTCTTATTGGCATGATGCTCCCACGAGATTTGTGATCAGTTGTAAGTGGTCATTATTGGGGTTAAATTGAAGTCAAATTCTAAACTGCTGAAATGCCCAAAATAAACGTCATTATGTTGTCAGCAACAAAAATTAAACCTCAATGGTGTGATCAGTGGTCGAAACATGGCAATTATATTATTACTATTATATTAAATATCAATTATATTATTACTATTATATTGTTACACTGTATTGTTACATCAGTGACCGACTCTGTGACCTTTGGTAGCAGGATCATTGCATCGGTCAAATCTCAATTATTAAATATGTTCAAATAACATTTGTTACCATACTATTATGTTGGCATCAATTATTTTTTTTCCAAAAGGAAATGGTGACCACATTCTGTAACGTATAATTGCAGGATCAAAGGTCAAAGAAGGTCAATTAGCAAACATACTCAAATACCAAAATAACTTTACCATCATGATGCGATCAATGAAAGCTCTAAAAAGCTTTAAATACCAAGGGTGACCTACCCGGTGACCTACGGAGTTACGGAGTCAAGATTAAGGAAGGTCAATTATCAATGGTGACCTTTACTCTGTGACCTTTATGGTCACGGTATCAACGGTCAAAGGTCAATCATAAAATATGTTAAAATGGCAATTATACCCATATCATCATATTAGCATTAATGAAATCTTTAATTGGTGACCGCACTCTGTGACTTAAAGTTACGGCGTTTAATGTCAAAG
The DNA here is from genome assembly GCA_023653785.1 of Ophioderma brevispina. Classification (NCBI taxonomy): domain Eukaryota; kingdom Metazoa; phylum Echinodermata; class Ophiuroidea; order Amphilepidida; family Ophiodermatidae; genus Ophioderma; species Ophioderma brevispina. The sequence continues at coordinate 47,398 of JAMKCH010085341.1, forward strand.
AGAGTCCATTATCATACATCGTGGAGCGTATTACATTGAGACATTCGTGTTTTACATTAATTACACTAATTCTAATCAAAACTAATTGATTAAAATTATTACTTATACAAATCATGAAATAAAAAAATTGACATTGTTATTGCAGGAAATTTACTACATATTGACAATTCAAATTACCGTACGTCACATACCGTACCGTATGTGTATTGCATACTGACCGAAGCTGACAATTGAAAAATACAGGAAAATTCAACATCCCTCAATATATCATGCAACAAAAATCGTATTTTTTGTGCGTTTCATATTCACGGATATATTAATCGTTGAATTTTATCTATTATATCAAGTGTCATTGCATAAATACGACATAATTTAACGTGTTATCTCATTAATTATACAATTTGAACCTAATTTTGAATTTAAATTTCGATACTAACTCTGCAAAGTTGGCCACTTTTCAAATGCGATTTTCTTAGAAACGTTTTTTCTTTTTTGTATTTCGGTTCCACATCCGCCATTATGTAATAAGAACTCTTTATTATTATTATTATTATTATTATTAATATACCCGACGACAGGTTTTATGACAATTATAACTATACCATATCAAGTTATCAATAAGTTTTAATCAGAGTTTTAACATCGAACATACCTGCATGTGTTCTGGTGCAGCCAGGAGAGTGTGGCAGTTAGCGTTATTTGTATAATTGTTGGGGATAATTCGGAGATGTAAAACTACCAGGAGTTGTAAATGTATTGTCACAGCTAAGCTCTGAAATTGACAAAATTAAAATGGTTGTTTTCGTAGTCCTAGTTATTGATAGTAGATACCGTTTCATTACAGAATCACTAGTAGTTGGGTCAATTGTAACAAGAAGAACACTTTAGTTACCTTTTTAAAGCAATCCAAGAATTTTTCCTTTTTGACCCCTGTATTATGAATTTTCCCCCTCCTTGATTCCGCCCACACTTTCTCGAAGGGCACCCCCGTTAAATTTGTTCATTAACCTTCATAGAAGACAAATCCACTGAGAAATAATGCTCTGTTCTCCACGGTCACGGAATTGCCCCAAATGACCCAACTACTAGTGATTCTGTAATGAAACGGTATCTACTATTGAAATTGCTCCAAATGACCCAACTATATAGTCTTGGTCCACGTGCCGTTGATAAATTACATGCGCCTTACCCCATCAGTGGATAGTGCATGATCAGAGGCGCTGTTTTACTGATTCGAATTGGATGACCAGCGATGATCTAAAAATCACCTTATGTCATCGAATGTTGAGTAAACTAAGTTTCGTAATAATATAACAGTTTGCCTGATTTGAACTTAGATGACCCTTGATGACCTCAAAATGACCAGATAACCCATTTTTGACAAGTCTACTCTTTCATGAACTTTATCCTCAACCCCTTTAACCCTAACAGCCTTTTGGTTTCTCCTGATAGGAAGGGAAAGGGTGAAGGGATAGAAGCTAAAGAAGATTGCACATCCGTGGCGGGATTCGAAACCGGGGCCTCCGGCGCACCATTCCCATGAGCAGGGACGGCAAGCCACGAGGGAGTCGCTGGCCCGGCCAGCGATTTCGTGCCCATATGAGTGTTGGTACGATGACGTCATCGCATCTTTTTGGAATTAGTGCATTTTCTAGTTTTGGTCGTGTTAGGGTTAAAAGCTAACGCTTTCCTTCTACTCGGTTATCATTGTTACCACGTTTGGTTTGAATTGAAGCCATACGTTTGGAATGGGGAAACTTTAACCAAATGGTAAAACTTTAACTTACAAATAACTAATTTTGAGGGGTATTTTGACCATACATGAACTTTAACCTCAACCTCCTTATGGTCACTATTCTCTCCTACCCACTGATCATTGTTACCAAATTTGGTTTGAATTGAAGTAATACTTTTGAAATAGTGAACTTTAACCAAACATCCCGGACATACATATACATGCAAAGAGAAAAATAAGGATTTCCTAATATTATTACTTGATAGACTCAGGGGAAGTATACAGAAATAAAATGTCTTGTCTTTTCTGGGCACGCTCAGGGCAACACAAACAAAAGTTACCTGTTGTTATTCAGCCACAAAACCGTACAGACCGTCGTTAAATGAAATGGAATTCAACCTCTTGCCAAACGAATTTGGCAATTTGATTTGCTGTGCACCGCATTAAGACAGTACTGCTGTAAAATTGTGAATGTGTTGTGCACCCAGTCGAATAATGACTGCATTAGTGGTATTGGTGTTGTACATCAATGGCAGGATCGTAATGATGTACTGCAACAAATTTGATAGTAATTGACGTGTTGGATACCGGTGACTGTATTATCCAAAAGGACACATTTCGCTGGCTCATACGAACGGAATCCACTTTGGTGAGGCAAATCGGCCATGTGACGATTCCATAGTAATGGCCGGGAGCTGTTAAGAAGTTAAGAACGAGAATCAAACGTAAAACTCTCTTTTCAAGAGTGTGTACATAATGAACTACGAAATTCGTCTTCCAAACAGGCCATCGACCATTTGGCGAAATTGAGTTTTGCATTATGATACTATCATCACAAGCTTTTCATTACAAACTATTGAGCAAAAATTAACTTCCAATTTGTAGATATTAATAGATTTTCACTTTTGAAATCATAACAAACAACGCGCCAAATTGAAAGTCTTCCCAACAGACAATATGCAGTAGTTGTTTGGTACCTGCAAACCACCGTACGACAGCTTATAAAATGACCTATCGATCAATGGCATACTGCGAGAATGTTCATCTCCTCTCTAGATCAAACACTGAGTAGCCTATAGAGTTGGTCGAAGTTTATATTAGTACAATGTGTGTAGCTGATCTGAGACGATGTTGCCACACTAAAAAGATAATTTTTTGTATATTGTACTGCCAAACAATTCTGCCAAATAATTATGTGAAAAATTACAGTATACTGTAAAAAATTGATTCAATCAAAAACACCGAAAAATATATATTTGGCGAGTTATTACAGAGATTGTAAATGTGTTGGAAATAAAAAGCACTGACGAAACACACTAACTGTAGGCTATCCACCAAATGTAACCAAAATTTTATGGTGCATATAAGTCTTATAAATTTTTAATCTTGAGATATGGCCTTACCTCAAACCCATCTGTAAAGTTTCGCGGCGATATTTCAAAACCGTTTTGAAATTAGAGCTAAAAATATTATTTTGTAATCCCTACTATTAAAACTAATTATTGATCGACCAAAATGGGGTATAATTTCGCCTCATAACATCAAACCAAAAACATCTTTAGCCCTCATATTTCACAGGGTTAATGAGAAAAATAGTAGCTTTCTTTGCTAAACCAAAATTTTGACACTTCGAGTTAGAAGTCTGGGCCTTAGCGACAGGGACCCATGGGACCTTTATTTGGGAAATTCATAATGCATAAACGGTAAAATATTAAAGGAATTTGGATGAAACTAATAAAAGCTGTAGTTTATTGTAGTTTTCCGGTAAGATTTACAGTATTTTTCTGTAATAACCTATTACAAAAACACATAGTCATTATTAAAAGTTTCAAATAGGAGGCCGCTCTTTAAATTAATCGTTAATAGGGCCTGGAAAATGGACAAAATATTTTGCTTGATTTTTAAATTACGGCCAAATTGTCTTTTCTGATCTTTTTATTGTGAAGTCCACAATTTTTAAAAACGCACGTTATTTTAGTCAAATACGAGATGCATGTTAGTAGTGGTGAAGTTTAAGCAAAAATATGCATGTTTAGCTGTGTTCTTTACTAGACGTAGATTGTAAGATGTCTTGACTGTCTAAGCGACGATGACGGCGCTGAGCAAGGCAAAAAAAAGAACCTTCAGTTTTGAATCAGCGCGCCAGTTGAGTTTTACTTTTATTATTTTATTTTTTGTTTTTAGACATAATCGTTAAAGGTTTTTTTTATTTGTAATGATACAACTATTAGTTTCATAAGAATAATTTCATGAATACCCATTATTTCATTCGGGAAATGTTTACACAAGAGGACACATGTATTAAATTAGGTAAATGTGCAAAAAAATAGTAACCCAATTAGAGCTATTTTCACCTGTGATGGAAATTAATTGATTGGTTGAAGCTGTAATTAAGTAAAATTATATCAAATTCAGCTATGTTAGTTATTTCGAAGTTATAACAACAACAAGACAATTTGTAACACCTGAAAAGTCACCAAAAAAGCAATAATGTAGTAATTTATTTTCACTTCTTTTGTTTTTAGAAGTTAAAAAACTTCTTGGTTGAACCCTTTCACGTTCTGGTATGATATTTGTTTCCTTTAATTTGCAATATATTATAAATAATTTGAAAAGGAAAGTGATGCATATAATTCAATGTTCTTATTTATTCCCTTATAGAAGGTAGCAGTATCGTGGTAAGGTATTGTGTCCTATCAGAGGTCCATGTTCAATTATCAGGTAGATAGGCTAATGAATAAAAGTTACTTGATGATTCATTACAGCCAAATAAGAAAAATAATGATATGTAAAACATTTACCTCAAATCTTTTTTGGTTTTCCTCTTTCGTTGCTATATTTCCCCACACACCTATGATATATTTTGAGTTTCATCAAATTAGTTGATTAATTAATTAAAACTAACTGATAAGTTCCTGTGTGCTTACTAAAAGAAGCGCAATATAGTAATGTGATTTTTAGTAACACACGACAAAAACATAGGTGTAAATTACCAACCGCAGTGTTCTCGGAGGGAACCACACCAAGGGGTGTCAAAATTCAAACCACCTTTGGTGTTATTTTAATTTTTTGATTTTTTATATTTTTGTTAAAATAACACCAACGTTGAAATTTGACTCCCTTTTGGCGTGATCCCCTAGAAAACCGGCGGTTGTTTATTTTAACACCCTAGTTTTTGCAGTGCATGTAGAAAAAAAATATTATTCACATTATCCAGTTTTACATTAAAATAAAGATTACTCATTGAAATACTCAATATAATGGAATTGCCAACCAGATTACACTTCATTTATTGGTAGATAGAGGAAATTATTTTCCTTTCAATTCCACTAACGAAATAGGTTTAATATGAGAAATATCATTCTGCAGTTTCAATAAATACCACTTTGATAACACAAAATTTGGCAATTGAATTGAAAATTAAACGTCAGAAGTCTTTGAAATACAATTCAACCATTGAGCACCGCAGAAGAAATGCCGGCAAACTGACCATCTTAACCTTAAAATTGGTTGGGTTTTTACTCATAGGAAAGTTTCAAACTATTCTGTACGAGTGCTGTGACTACAAAGGTGAAACATGTACGCAATGGTCTGTTTGATTGACAAATAATAAAATAATAAATCCATGGGAATGTCAATTTAAGTTCAAAATGTACCAATAGACACTCAGAAGTCGTTTGTTTTTACGGATTTTTTTAGAAAACATTCATTTGACACTAATTACCAATAATACTTCTTCCTATAGTTTTCGGTATGAGAATAATTTAAAAGATTTTCGTCCGAACGCCTAGTAAAATTAATACAAATATAAAGACTGATAGTAAGATTAAGCTTTCTTCTTGAAAAAATAGGATCTTTGATTCCTTTTACTCTGCAAAAGGTATCAAAATATTTACACCTTCAAGCAGATAAAAACAGATAATAACAATTATTCCACTTAACGTTTAGGAAGTTATTATGTCCATAATCCCAGGGTTTCAAAGGTACATGCACTTTGGGTCGTATAGTGTAATTAACGTGGCCGTGCTTCACTTTGGAAATAAGCCAAAAGCTGTGAATTTTATGCCAATTAACCAGGATATAAACGAGCTACCAACTGGGAGCTTTATTCAATGTATTTTTTTTCTCGAGTATCAACATTATCGTACATTATTATTGAATTTTCAATTAAAAAAAGAAAAAACCTAAAAAATTAAAAAAAAAAAAAATATTATACATTTTACAGAAAATTCTTGGCAGCAATTCGGATGCAAAACCCGTTAAAATACAGCTTTTACAGGTTCATTCCAAATTAAATATTTATAGGCTTGATGTAAATATATTTTACATAAGTCATTAAGATGTTGAATAAGTCATCTAATACAAAATTAAATAGAAACCCCATCAGTCCTCTTATGCTTCATTGGCATAGTTTGCCTGTAAGAGATGATGACGGCTTGAAGATGAGTCATACAAATGCATAGTCATTTATAGCTCTCTCACCAGGCAAAGTATGTTCAACATGTTCCATACCACCGTCTGATGCGATCGTTCGACTCTTTTTGAGTACACCAAACAGGCCATTGCGCATTCGTCTCTTTGACAAATTTAAAAAGAAACAGAGGAAGTTTTTGTAGGTTTTGCAAACAGACCAACATTAAATTTGACACGGAAAACAAAGGATACTTGATTGAAAAGCGCCTAAAATGAAGAACGGTTCAATGTCCACTTATGTACATATAAATCATTTCATAAAATGTTTCAAATTTAGATAGCAAAGTTCATAATTCTCTAAATTTCAATGCCGATATCTCGAAATGTGACTTGGTCGATGGCCCTGTTTGGAAGATTCGTGACGATATGACTGTAATAATTTTACTAGAGCAGGAGCAGAATATCATGGGCCTTATGTAAGGAGTTCGTTCACCGAAAAGGTTAACACCATATCGTAGTAGTAGGACACTCACTGGTCAATGATAGGTGAGTAGTTCTCTCAAATGTGGTCACCTTTAAGTAAGGGCCAGCTGTGAGGTTACACGGGTCAACAATTTTAAAACTGTCCCAGTCATGTTGAAAAAGTATGCCATATATCGTGTAGGCATAAGGATTCCAAAAATGTGTAGTTTGTACCACTTACGGCCATTTGGGTTGGTGTTATAGTGTAAAAATGCAAAAATGGTAAAGAGGTCAATATCCATGGTACAGGGGTCAACATTAAACGTTACTAGAATATATTTAAATCTTGCAATATGCATGATGAAAGAGGACTCCCAAAAGTTAGTTTGGTATGTTAAATGTTCCTGTCCAGTAAGGTCAAAGACGACCAAAGCCAATTGGATTTATGTTGCCCAATGACCTCCTTTGCCACATAACATGATAACTAGAATTGCAGATGCTACATGTTTTACCTTATTTTGGGGGGGAAACACTGAAGATAGATGACATTTTTTTTCGGTATTTCTTACCAAATAGGAGCAACTTCGATTTGACCCCTCTACAAATGGAAAATGACCATTTTACCATTTTAGCCATTTTTACCTATTTACTCCAAACCAATGGTAATAGATGATACGATCGATACATGTTTGGTATCTTTGTGAATAGACGGACACTATGGCATACATTTGAACATGATTGGAGCATTTTAAAAGCTTGACCCCCTGTGTAACATATTGAAAAAGTTACACCACACTTTGAGAGTACTAACTACCCAGCATTGATATAGAGGATCCATACTAACTACCAAAGGTGTTAAACCTTTTCAGTAGTAAGGGATGAACGATGTTTGACCTAGGTTCATGTTCCCGCTATATTACCAAATTCAATGACTCACCAGGTAATTTCTCAAACTGAAAATTCAAGGTGGAACGATCGGCTATTTCTGTTTCATAATCTGGTCCTGCAATATTGCACAGCAAATCCCCAAACTCATACACTGTATCAAAGGCTAAGCAAAGGATCTCTGTTTCGTTTAAACATAAACTAGCGCATTCCTCTTCGTTCCAAACGTAGAACCACTTTTGTACCGAGGAAGGTTTGAGCTGAAATCCTTCAAATGGGTCGAAGAATTTCATGGACGCATCTACAAGTGAATAATATAAGAAAGGTTACGTACTAACTATAACCTATAATAATTTGTTATAGATCGCACAAAGAAATCGGATCAAAGCGTTGTTACACGCGCATTGAAACTGGCGTGTGCAGAATGTTGGTGGTGGTTTGTCTAGCCGCGGAATGCTTGCTACATTTTGTAATCATTCACAGAGGTGCTTTGCACCCGGTGTTGGCGTGTTCGCGCAATTAAATATTTCAGTTCATTTTATTTTTTCACACGGACAGGATGTTTGTAGAGAGCTCTGATAATAGTAATTTGAAATTGATTGTGATTGTACACGAGTAATTCATCTGTCATCGAGTTGATAAAATAAAGTCAACACATTGTGAGAATGGTAACGTGGACTGTTTACCATTAAAATACGCTTTATACAAAAAACGAACGATATACCACGACAGTATCAAAAGATTGTGATTAACTTAACATGTATCTGTATCTGTATCTGTCAGCTAATGTACAATCGCCTGGTTTGGCTGTCCCGTACAGGTAACGCTGGAAGGGGCTGGATGCACTAAATTTTGAAGTGAGCATTATGCGCAATGATGGCGAGGTCAATGGAGCTCAACTGAGTTTTAAAAGCGTCAATTGAAGTAGCTGTCCTAATGTAGTCGGGGAGGTAATTCCATTCTGGTATAGTCCATGCATGTAGAGCGAATGAAGGTAGTTGTTCTTGTTTGGTCTTATGCGGTCGTAGATGAAGCTGCCATGGTGTTGTCTGGCGTTTGGTCTGTTGTAGTCTGGTCTTTATTGGTTTGGTGCATGAGATGGACAATATTATTTGGGATGAGACCATGGGTCGGGCTTTCATGCGTCGGATGTCGAGTGGTTCCCAATCAAGCTTGGTTAGCATGTCGGTGCCACTTGATTTTTAGAGTAGCCATTGAAGATGAATCGAGCAGCACGTCTTTGAACTTTGTCCAATGTGGCGATGCCATTTTTCTGGTAAATGGTAGTGATGTTAGCTTTTAACCAGTATGCAGGAAGAGTACCAGTGAAGATTGATTTCTGAAAAAGCTTTTGGAGAATCGGTGCAATACTTGATGAACACTATTTCAGGACACGGGTAGTAATGTTGTCTGGCCCGGCTGCCTTATTCGGATTTAGATCATTGAGTAATTTTTCAATCCCATCGGTGTTGATTTCGAGATCGTGAATATCAGGAACACTACTTTGTGAATCTTTCTTTAGTAAAGACAGAACAAAATTGACGATTCAGGGCTTCTGCTTTTTCCTTGGCTCCAGCCAAGATACTACCAGCGACATTCAAAGGAGACACTCCAGACACTTCTGTCTGTTTGGATTTAACAAACTTCCAGAATGGCTTAGGATTATCTGATTTTAAGCTGGCTCCAACGACATCTCTTATGTAGAACTTCCTAGCTTTCCTAATTTTCCGGTCAATCTGTCTACGAGTTTTCCTAAATTTGGACCAACAAGCTGGAGTGCCGCTCTTTTTGGCTCTATTATAAAGACGCTTTTCCTATTTACGTCTCTTTTGATGGAGCAAACTATCAATGGAATTGTTGTTGACAATATCGTCAGCTCAGTCATTTCAGAGTTGAATTTATTCATGTCGGCATTGACACCAGTGAAATTTCCTTTATTATAAAGAAAAAATTTTCGTCTCGGTGGTCTGGTAATTTTTGAACACTCCTACAATTTGGAGTTTTTTCATGTTTTTAGCTTTTTTTTAGAGGAAAGCATGAATACCCCATGAAAACAGAGTCTTATGTACACGCAATATCGCAAAATGACAATTCATCAGCCTAGTTGCAACTATTGAGGGCGCTTCTCTCTGCTTATCCTGTCAGGTCCTACCTGTGTTTCATTATGTTGGTTAGAGTGGTTCAGAAGGTTTTGGTCAATGCATTGATAAAAAAAAAATTAGTGAAATACGGTATTCCAGTCTTAATTGGTCCAGCCCTACAAGGTATGTGCAAAATAATACTATAATTTTGTTAATTTCCCGACTTTTGGACTTAAATGGAATCAGTTCTGATTTAATAAATTCTGCTTTTATTTTGTTAATTCTCCAGGATTCAGAATTAAATACTCTAAAATAAGGGCGTTGGTTTTATAGGATTCTTTTGATTTGGGAAATCGCACAAAATGTTGTGCCGTGATCAGGTCGTTTTCAAGTGAGCCTTAATTAAAGGGGGATGGCCCGATTTAAGGATATGAAGTTTTCATCTTGATAGATTGGACTTCACCCAAAAACCCCACCTGTAAAGTTTCACGCCGATATTTCAATGCGTTTTCACGTGAGAGCAGAAAACGTGATTTCGTAAGCCCCATAGAGTACTGTGTAAAATTAATATTGGTCGACCAAATTGGGGTACATTTTCGCTCATTACTTCCAAACCAACTATCCTTTGGCCCTAAGATTTCACAGGGTAAATGAGAAAAATAGTAGCTTTCTTCTGATACCAAAATGTTGACCACTTCCGGTAAAATCTGGGCTTCTGGGGACGAGGCTATTAGCGATCGGGCCATGGACCTTTAAAAGGCTCAATTCCAAAATAATGTACATGAAAATAAGGTCTTGTGCACTCCCGTAAGGTTAGTGTATAAGGCCGCCCCTGAAAACCAATTTGCCGATGGAATTTTTTACCAAACTCTGGTCATTGATGGGGTACATCAACATGACCGCATAACTGGGAAAAAATGAAAATCGGTTGTACCGATTCAAAATGGCGGTCTAAAAAAACGATTTTTGCAACGCGCACCCAATTCTCCCGCCAAAAAATGAAAAACCACTTTCTCGAAGAAATTTCCATAAATTTTGGCCCATAATAAGAGAACATACATTTACATTGCTGAAATAAAAAATTAAAAATGTTACTCGAGTACGACTTAAGGGGCAAAACAAATTTTGAATAGGTCACCAATATTCATAATTATGCAAATTATAATAACACCATGGGCGATTTGAATTTTTCCACCAAAATATGCGCCAACTGATATTTAGGCAATTACATTATATTTTGGGCAAAAATAATTTATCGTTAAAAATGGCGCACGAAAAACAAAATGTTGGGTCCACATCCCCCCCCCCCCCTTTTTACACTTAAAGCCACTATCAGTCAAAATTCAAAAATGCCCATTTTGTCTCTAAATTGCTAGTGTTAGGTCATACCGACACCTTATATTCCTTTGTAAGACACTAAAGCATTTTAAAGTGTCTTTTACGACTGTTTTGTTGGCTAATAAAAGTCGGATCACGACTTTTATTAGTAAACAATGCAGAAAATTTCTTGGCAAATACGGCGCGTTAAGCTTAGCCACTTACCGGGGATTTTATTAGAACCATTTCCAATACAACAGTGCACAAAAATGGATTTTGATAAAGAAAAATAGGGGCGCGATTTGTTTACATTTTGAAGAAATCGCTGATGTGGCTTTAAGTGTTAACAGATTTTAAAAGGCTACCTTTGATTACGGGTTGCAAATCTGGAGAACTGCAATCCCGCATTCCAGCCGCATAAAAGTAACAAAACTAATCTCGTACAAAGTCTACGGCATTTGAAATTGGGTTGATTCGGTGGAGGCATGGCAGCGGGCGGCAATGCGCTTAGGAGCTGCATGCATTCAACCCGGCCGAGTGCTTTGCAACTGGATATGATGCAGCGGGTGATCAGTTTAGTTGCAATGAACAGCATTATCAAAATCTCCTCTTCTACAAGGCATTAATTTCGGATGGTGAATCAAGTTGTAGTTTGGGACGGTTATGTCGCCCCATTTGGCCAACTACGACGTCGCATCTTTTAGAATCATAGTCAATTGGCGCTTCAAACAGATTGTCCAGAGCGGTATTCATCAATTGCTTGTTTTCCCTTAGGCTAGCCGTAAGGAAAATTTACATGCCTCGATAATGATATCAAACGTGTCATTTTCCTTCCAAGTAATCACCATATGCTGTGTCTCAACATTATTGATGTTGCTCTGAATTTTTTTGCGTGTTAATTGGCTTCAAAGTGTGTGTTATATTCTGTCTGCGTGGAACACAGCCATGGGTGAGGATATTTTCATAGTGAGTGATTATTGCGTGAGGGCTATGAAGACGCAAATTTCCTAATTAATTTGCTTAATTTTAGGGCTTTATCTTCGTTACAACATGAAGCCAAGCACAACGCTAACTCTCCATGGTTCCGAAATTAATACCGAGAAGCGCAGGCGCCAGTAACAGAGCGACAAATTCCGTGTCGCCAGGCTGGGTCCCGCCTCCCGTTAGTATGACCAACCTTTCGCAGTTTCAAAAATGAGCAGTGAGAAAAATTTCAATAACCATTACGGAAGCCATACTACACCCTTATATGAAGCATATAACGTCTTAAAATTTAACATAGTTGATGTATACCAACTAGAGCTTGGTGTATTTAAAACTCCTTTGGAATAATATGGGACAACAACTCAAATATTATCATTATCTTATTTATATTGCAATTGTTGTTGATGACAATTTGAGCAAATTTGAATCGTGTAATATGATTTTATGGAAAGAATAAAGTGTTTACTTTCTGCTGTTGTGTTCCTGTCGGCATTTTCCTTCTCTTTTCACGTGTGGTCTGTGAGCACGTGTGGTCTGTGTCTAATAGGAAAGTGCAGGACTCGTGATCATTAGACCGTTCAAATCGTGAGTTCGAGCCCACTGTGGTCAATGTGTTTGTGTCCCTGGCCACGATACTTAATCTCAATTAACTCGTCTACCCAAGTTAAATCTGGGAGCTGCTATGGGAAATATTACAATCTAACTGCTGATAGGCTTGTGCGCTTGTAAGGCATGTCTTTGAGCAGCCAACTAAATGAAGCTTTTTCTTCCATGATTCTTGCACGTTTTCGAGCATTTTTGCGTATACCGTATTTAGTATGGGTATATGTGTGTACGACGGTAAAAAAAATATCTGTAAGTACTGTAACTACTCATGATCCGCAGAGTAGTCACGCACACCAACGACTCCGATGTAACAATTTCTGAATATGGCATGAACAGTCATTTATGGAAAATAAAGTTTCCCATCCAACATAACCCCCAATTAATTTTTTTTACATATAACTTAAAGAACTTAAAGATTGCATTTATATAGAAGGGGTTTAACATGGAATAGAAAGTAACTGACAAAAATGCGTGCAATGTGTGATAGCCTTATCGTTCGTTTACATAAGGGTTTTCCTGAAACGAAGACTGAAGACCAAAAACCTCAATACCAACTCATTACCCAAATGTCCTCAAATTGAAAAACGTCTTAACTGCTTCTACAGGATGAGTCAAAACAAACTTGACCCTGATTGTGTCCACCATTTTGAATTTTTAAATAACATATATCTAACATATGTGGTATCATCGGAAAGCCTATATCATTATCTTTAATATGCTGCAAAGATAATTCCAATCTGATAAGTATAGGCCGAGCTACAGTCTTTTGAATCAGGTAGTCAGGTTTTACCCCTATCCACAGATTCCCAATTTCCCATTTGAATGCACGGCGCCAAAGGCTCCCCAAAATGATGATAAGGGTATGTATATGTTTATGGCAAATAAAGTGGTATCTCAAAGGTGTAAAAGCCAGTGATAATGGTAAGTTTTATTTGAAACACTTTTTTTTCAAGATGTGGCATATTTTGGTCTACAAATATAGACAATACTTTAAACCTCAAAAGGTTGTCACCGATGTCTGTTCCTTCATATGGTATGATTCATTCAACTCCTCCAGTAAATGATACATGTATCAAGTTAGTTTATTTTTCAAATGATTTTTATGGGTCATGAGGACGTAGAAAGGTTAAGAGGGCATCAATGGTAAATTGTGACTGAATTTTGTGGGGTTAAATAGCGTCACATTTATTCTGCAGTCAATAAATAGCCTGATTTTCTTCTGGACACTGGTTTGCCTCGCTGAACGCCGTTCATTTATAATATGAATCCGTGGACAGAGGGCAAAACAGACTACTTGATTCAAACGACTGTAGCTCGGTCTATACCTAACCGATGTGAATGATCTTTGCAGCAAATTAAAGACAATGAACTAAGCTCTCAGATGATACTACATATGTTAGATATATATTTCTGAAAAATTCAAAATGGCGGACACAATCTGGGTCAAGTTTCTTTTTGACTCACCCTGTATATGCACCGCTCAAAAATCACGGAGCGGACCCCTGCCTTGGGGTTAGGGGTAAAATGCTCCTAGATCTAACATGAAGAATACCCAGGGCCGTAGCCAGGGGGTGCGAGGGGTGCTATGTACCCACCCAAATCTCCAAAAATTCCAAAATGGTCCACAGAAATGATGTGTGCGAGCGAAGCGAGCTATGAAAAAATAGGGATTTTAGGCTTTTTTGGGGTAAAAAAAGGGCAATATTTGGGCAAAAATGTCCACTTTTGCCCAATTTACACCCCCTCTATTGTGAAAAGGTCCACCTTTTGGGGAAAAGGTCCCCCCAGAAAAAATCCTGGCTACGGGCCTGAGAATACCCCTACCTCACTTTTTGCAGTGATCGTCAGATTTTCCTCTAGGGACGTTAGAGATATAAGAATAAAAAGTAAATGCAAAAAGGCAAATTTACTGATACGCGATTTCAACTAGAAGCTTTGCCAAAGAAAGATAAGAAAAACAACAACCGTTACTTACAACAAAAGAATTCATCGGAACCATCATAACATCCATCAAGTATCAAATTACATTTGAAAGCGTAGTCTACACACCAGCCATCTAAACATCGGTACTCTTCATTCTCACATTGGTAGCCTATTAAGTCAAAAGTAAATCAATTCAATAACACACAGATACTTGGCATACTAATGGCGTAAAACAAAATCGTGATCATTACTTAAACGGAGTATTCATTACTTACTGAAAAAAGTTTATCATTTCAAAAATATTTTGCTTCATTTACTCAATAAATTTAAGGCAACATTTGCCTTAATTTTTGTTAACCACAAACCCTCATTTATTTAAGTTTGCAATTTATTCCCGTAAGTCAGTACAACCCAAGACATTTTGTACATGCTACTAAAAAATATAGCTTTAAATCAAAAGCATCATGTAAATGGAACAAAGACGTGTATTTTTAGTGATATCAAACAGTGTGATGAAAGTAGTCTTTAATTATTTCTCGCCCTTTTAACCCTAACTTAACTTCACTTAAACACTTTAATTTTAATCTTAATCTTGTTTTCACTATGACCCAACTATATTAAGCAAAAAAACAATTTACGTGTAATGTTAATTTTTTGTGTACCTGTAATCCCTTCGGGATTTGGGATCTTTTTTAACTTCTATGAAGAGTTAACTATATAAATCAGTACCTGAATCAATACTGCAAAGTTATTCGGTGAAAGCCCGTGACAAAAATATTAGGAGAAAATATTGAGTTCGTTGAATTGGCACCCAAAACTACGATTTTCGTGTTTTCTGATTCAAAGTAAGCGCGAAATGTTTTCGTTTCGTGCACCAAAAATCTACAATTGCGATATGACTTTCCCCGTAAACACAAGGCAGGGGTCTGCTCCGTTATTTTTGAAAATTGGCAAACATGGTATTCGGGGATTTAAGGGATGTACATAATTATGTACATGTTCCTTAAGCCTAAGGAAACTTTGTATAATAGGATGAAAAATACTTGTATATGCCACGGAATTTTAAATCATTTATCTTTAATATTAATATCGATAAGACCGACAAAAGAGAAGATCAATAAAGTGTAAAAGAATATGTTATATTACGTTCGGGCAACCTGTCTTCAAAAAATTGGATTTATCCAATCTGCGAAAGCCGTCACTCTGGTATTCACCACAGGAATGGAATAGTTTTGCACAGCGCAACCACATCCCCAGCGACGATCCCACCCAACTAAATCCACTGCCATTAACATTAGAAACCATGGGACCTCCACCATCAGTCTGAAATAAAATATATAGATTAAATGTGCTTTTAGTAGCAACATCTGCCTTGTTTATGGTATATTAGATATCATCTAGAAAACAATTTACTTCCACAATTTCACAGCTAATTGTTTGTTTGTTTGTTTATTTCTTCTTTAACCTGGGGCACTCAGTCAGAGAGAATACAAATAGCCCCTGTTCTTCCCCGAGGCCAGCCTAAATTGTGACTCTGTGCATCACAGTAAACATACAGGCTGATAAAAAAGTTTACACTTTTTCGTCTGCAAATTTCTCAAAGGTGGGTAGGATATTTATTAACTAAAATATCTTGTTGTAACCTGGTGAAAACTGCGTTGAAAACAAAGCTGAAATGACAAAATGGCCGCCATCTAGAAAAAAAGGTAAAAACCACTTTGCACACGCGTAAGTTTATGGCACTCTGTTGGCAGTCACGTACATCAAAGGTTGAGAGAGGGAATCCGTGTATTTGGAAACTGATTCGGCCATTCAGCCATAACAGCCTCATTTTAGACCTAAACACGAGTTACAGCTTTCAAAAGTGATGATAAAGTGACTGACAAGAAAAGCACGCAAGCCCCTTTTAATTTAACATCAGCTTAATTGATATTAAAACCACAAATATGTCGCCGGAGTCATTTTATTATAAAATCGTTCTGTTTAACCATTAATGGCGCTTATTTGGTCTTATTTCAGGTGAGGGCTAGAGTATATAAAAGCTTTTCAACCATGCAAAAATATCAATTTTGAAAAATCTCAAGGGTGCACTATTATTCAAATGTGCCAGTGTCTCTTTAACATTAATCATTTGAGATTTGAATTGAAATCTCAAATCCAAATAACATTTGGATGTTATTTTAAATCTATTTTGATTGGTGTCTAACTACAATCCTACAACATTAACTTTTGAATCCCTAGAGTGTAATGTATTGGTCACAACGCGTTGCTTTCTAAGCAATGCGTTACTTTCAGAAAAGGATTTGCTTGGCTAAGCGGTTTAATGTGAAAGGGCAACACGTTAAGCCGACCAATAAGAAAAGTGAAAAAGTAATGCATTGCTAATGAAAGCAGCGAGTTGTTTAAGTGCTACCTAAGAGCAACGCGTTAAATTGTTAAATTATTTTGTAGAAAAACTGCATTCTTACGTAACAGATTCCCTTTCTGTCGTCTTGCAATCCAGCACATATCATGTTATCTGTTACAGGTTTCTGAAAGTAATGGCTCTGGCAGATTTCCTGGTCCATGATGGGGATCTCTACTTCATACAAGATATTATTGTATCCTGGTCATTATAATGATAAAAATGAAATTTTAGACAATGTTCTCATGTAAGTTTCAAAACTTCAAGATAATAATTGCTTCAAAAGTTTTGATTTACACTCGATTCGACCTGATACGGAATATCCTGAGAATATTCTGGTCTGAGCTGATTGCGTGAAATTGAAATATCCAGTAGTTTCTTCACCAGTTTACAATGAATGAAAAAGGGCTAACTATATAATTAACACTTAAGTGCATAAGAGGGGTCGTGTGGGCCCAGGATTCGGGTTTCCTTTTCCGCCCGTCCCGCTTTAACGCAACAATATTTTTGGTCATTTTTGTTTTTGTGATTGCCTAAATTTTAGTTGCGCAAAATGAAATCCGACACCTCATATTTGAGAAAAATAGTCTGGGTCCACTTGGACCCCACCCCGACCTTGTGCTCTAACGGGACGGTCGGTGACAAATATATTTCCCACATGACCTTTACAGCCTGTCTAAAAATGGTACAATCAGAAAAAAAAATGGTTATATATGAAAATTCAAAATAAGTGTCATTCTTACTTGGCATAATATTAAAGACCGGACTTTCCAATAGTGTTTGCTTCATCTTATTTGCTTTTGTCAATTCAGAGATATCAATTTAGTGCGATACACCAAAATCGAGTTTATACCACTTTTATGCATGGGCAGATTTGTTTGGATTACTGCTCTCTTGAAGTTCACAATAGATTGCAACTTGCAAAAGAATCAAAGCACAGGTGAACGTTCAGAAAGGAAGTCCAGTTTTCTCTACACAAGCTAATAATCAAGGTAATAGTCAACATAATAAGCTCAATGATAAATATTTTCTTTTCATAAATAATAATACAAATATTTAATGCACTTTTCAATGCAATGGAGCTTTGAATTTATTACAAAATTTGCATTCGTTAAAATGATGCCAGAAGGATATACTTGCAACCAAAAATAAACACTCCAAACCCAAAGAAATGGTTTTAAAATATTGCACTATTTTTATGCATGAACTAGTTGTTGAAGTCAATAAAAATTTGAATTTGGCAGCAAAATATCAAGGTGTCGGTAGAATATGCGTTTCATGATATTTCAAGACCATAACAACTCTCTCCTTGCTGTACGGTCATGATTCTCTTCTAACAAACAAAATTATGTCGAATGTTATACACTGAAGCTAATTTCCACCATTACGTAACTGTTTTCGCATCTTTTAAAGTTTCTTTATGAAGTTAATCCCTTTTCGAAGAATTCCAAAACTGTTCAAATGTGAAATGTTTAACTAATTCTTCCACCGTTTTCACTCAACCAAAAGTGGCACAAGCTCGATTTTTTGTGTTCCACAGGAAACTGGAGTTATCCCTCGAGAGAAACAAGCTAATGAGATAAAACAAAAAGTATTGGAAAGCCTGGTCTTTTTTCTGTAATGTGATGCACAAAACGACTTATGTTGAGATTTTTGATTGTATCATTTTTAGACAGGCTGTAGGGGTTACCAATGCATGTACACTTATGATACTATCAAATACAAATGATAAAATCGTTTCTTTAAAGGTGGTGGTCCGATTTAAGGATATGAAGTTTTCATCTTAATAGATTGGCCTTTACCCCAAAACCCCATGTGTATATTTTCACGCCGATATTTCAATCCGTTTTGATGCGAGATCTAAAAACGTGATTTTGTAAGCCCCATAGAGTACTGTGTAAAATTAATATTGGTCGACCAAAATGGGGCACATTTTCGCTCATAACTTCCCAACCAAACATCCTTTGGCTCTAAGATTTCACAGGATAAATGAGAAAACTAGTGGCTTTCTTCTGATACCAAAATGTTGACCAATTCCGGTAAAATCTGGGGCTTCTGGGGACGAGGCTATTAGCGATCGGGCCATGGACCTTTAACATGCCGATAATTAGGAATTCACTTCCCTGTGGAAGGAATTGTAAAATACATGGTTCGGAATCGGAAAAGGGTTTCATTAAAAAAATCATAAAATGTATCAAACCCGCACTTTTTGGTTGTACCATGTGTACCCAAAACAAGCGACAGAATATTTATTTTAAATTCAAATTATTATAAAGGATATTCCTCATGTTTGTACATGTATGTCGATAAGCAGTTTTACCGATTTGGGGAAAAGTAAGTCACTCGTATTATCGACGATGCTCACCAGGACAATGAGGAGCTTGGATTGAACAAGCTCATAATACTGGAGTCAAGATCGAGAATTCATCTCAAAGATTTTTCTATTGACATATTAAAAGGGATGAATTTAAATCATTACTCTTTATATTCAAAATATGCCAAACATGTGTTCCAGCGGTCAGTGTAAAACGCATAAGCACATAAGAGCATAAGACTGCATAAGCATAAGAGCATAAGAGTGCATAAGCATAATCGCATAAGAGCATAAGAGTACATAAGTATAAGAATAACCGTATATACGGAACATAATCGCATAAGAGTGCATTAGCATAATAATAACCGTATATACGGAACATTATCGCATAAGTGCATAAGCATAATAATAACCGTATCTACGGAACATAATCGCATAAGAGCATAATCGCATAAGAGTACATAAGAATAACCGTAGGCCCTATATAAGCAATATAATATAATCGCATAAGAGCATAAGAACATAAGAGCGCATTAAAAGCATAGAATAACCGCGTATATATTCGGAGCATAAGCGCTTAAGAGCATAAGACGCCTAAGAACCCCAAAAGAGTGAAGCATAAGCGCAAAACAGCATAGGGGTGCATAAGCATAAGAATCACGGTATGTACGGAGCATTTAGTGCATGAGAGCATAAGAGTGTAAAACGCATAAGCCCCACGGAGCCTTTACGGAGCATAATAAAGCGCACGATGGTGTAAAACGCATTCGATTTACCATATACGGAGCATAATCGGATGGGGGGGATACTGACATGACAAGGCATACGGGGATGTTCACAAAAAATCATTAGACATTGGTCCCATTTTCTGCCAAAAAATCCTTGGATAAGGGTTGCAATTTAGAAAAGAAGAAGAAGAAGGAAAACACTCTGTAAAATCACCCGTTTTTGAAGGCAGAAAACTCTTAGACATGGGTCCAAATTTGCAAAATTTTCGAGAAAAAATCGTCAAATAGGCCATTTTTTTACCTAAATGCCCTTAGAAATGTATAGGGGTTTCAGACCTCGGGTCGTAAACCCCGTCAAAATTTGTAGAGATGCAATACATGTAAACGCATTAAAATCCCGACATTTAAATATTAATATTGAACTGCAACTAAAAAAAAAATATTTCAGAAATTTTGCGATGTATTTAAATAGCATCAAGTTGGTGTAGAAATAAAGGTATCTCAAAAGGGCAGTAAACCCATCGCTTTCATTTTCTGCAAGATTGTAGACTGTAATGTCTGACTCTGTCGGAAATTTCATTGGATTTGGAAATACTTTCAACTGACAATGTACTATTGTATGCCTATGGAAATCACGTGCACGAAAAGCGACCCCTGCATGAAATTCAAACTGAAAATATTGCTTGAAACCATGTTTTGAGGCAGTATCCCGGAGAGGACCCATGTTCGTGTTTTTTCTTTTTATTATTATTATTATTGCTATTATTATTATTGTTATTATTATTATTATATACTGTTATGCTGATGCATACTGTTATGCTGATGGGCTTGTAAATGCTCCGTTACGGTTATGTGATGAGCTTATGCGCTTTTGCATTATAATTCTATGTAAATACGGTTATCTCCTATACACTCTTATGCTCTTATGCGCTTATGCTCCGTATAATACGGTTATCACTTAATATGCAGTCTTATGCTCTTATGCGCCGTAGGCCTATATACGGTTATTTTCATGCTTATGCAGTCTTATGCTCTTATGCGCCGTAGGCCTATATACGGTTATTTTCATGCTTATGCAGTCTTATGCTCTTATGCGCTTATGCTCTTATGTGCTTATTGCTGTACATACGGATATTCTTATGGTCATGCAGTCTTATGCTCTTATGCGCTTGGTCATGCAGCCTTATGCTCTTATGCGCTTATGCTCTTATGCGCTTATGCTCCGTATATACGGTTATTCTTATGCTTATGCAGTCTTATGCTCTTATGCGCTTATGCGTTTTACACTAACCGTGTGTTCCAGTGATTGCCAATCCTTTCAAGTTATCCTGACTACCCAAACAGATTCAAAATGTGATGTGGGACCAGAAATCATATCGGAAACGGCTCTTTATTCCGAAGATCCAGGGTTCGCTCCTAAACTTCGTTATATAAGATAATATTACTTTCTCTACAAATAGCTCATTATAGTTCATTTATCAACGCCTTGATGGTTGTATCAGAATATGCAAGGTTTAACTTTGTCACTAAATATTTGCACATACTATGATTTTATATGAAAGCACTCTGTATTATTGGATATTCGGACAAATTGTGATTATTCTACCCATAATCCATTGTTCCGCCCGATCACCATCTAGACACTGACCTGTGCTGAGGTACACTGTTAAAATATGTCCGTAAATGTTTTGACTCCGTAAATTGAAATATCCCGTATTTTTCCCATAGTTTATGCTATAAAAGTAAATCCAAGCGATCGTGAGATTATCTTCCCTTTCAGAGAGGTAGAAGGTTGAAATTGAGGAGGATGTGCTGGGTTAAAAATTGTATTTAGACATTTAATCCCAGATTAATCTCTTGTTAATTTTAATCCCGTACAGTGTCAAAAATGTGTGAGTCTCTCTATACTTGTTAGTACACGATACATTAGCATTTAGTACGGCGTTTTTTTACAGTAAGTACTCGGATTTTAAGCTATAGCACTAATTGACTACAATCGAATATGTTTCAAAAGAACAAAAAGACGGCTTTGTACCCAGGACTTTTCTTGTACAGATGTTCAGGCCTCATATATAAATATTATGTTACTCGTCAGCAAGTGCCACAAATTAATGCAGGCCTATATGTATATTATATCTATACACAACTGGGAAAATGTGTTTGGAAACTATCCATTTCCATTTTATCTTATGGCAGGAAAATGTTGAATACAACATTTTTTACAATAAAATCAATAAAATTATAGAACAATACAAAGACACAACGTGCAAATATCTGCTAAAATTTTATAGCGCATGCGTGCATGATAGGCCCAGACGGTAAACGTAAAACATATCCAGTTTGGCCTCTTGAAATGTTATTGATTCTGTGGATACAAAATGCTTCCTCTCCCGAACAGTGGCTGTGTCTCGCGGTCGCTTGGATGTGCTCTTATAGTATTATTACAATCAACATCAAATCACCCACCCATACACCTACACATAATGGAACACATTTACGCATGTATTCTCATATTACACACAACCGTACAGCCATCCAAAAAAATAAATTTCCAGACACAGTGATCCTTGTTCAGCCTTGTTCAGTGCTACGCGTGACTTTGTAGACGGGACTAAGAAACCACTGCTACATGTCGTCAGATGGACCCTAGGACTCTCCGTTATAAAACTCTATAATTCATGACACGTCTATGGAAGCACAAGTGTATCACTTTTCCTTATCCCTAGATAAGGAAGCCTTATCTCCAAATAACACTCCGTTAACTGGAGATAACGCTTCGTTAACTGGAGATAACAAAGCTGAATTCCAAATAACGCACCTTATTTGGAAGATGAAAAATGTAAATAAACAGTGGTTAGAAAATAGTACTACACATTTTGTAAAAAAGTAGTATTTATACGCTGACCGTTATTAATTTTCCGTAATATTACGTTCTTTTGTAACTTACTTGTTTTTAATGTAAGAATATGAACTATGAAACTCGTTTTACTTATAAAATGTGTTAAATAATGTCATAAGTAACGTCATTAAAATGCAAAATCCTATTTTCCCTTTCATTTCTAAATTTTTTAAAACAGCTCTTGTAGAAGTCGATTCCTGCTTTTTATATTATATTTAGTTTAATTTGAACAACGTAGTACATATATATATATATTTAATTTAGCATTTGTTATCTGTAAAGTCGTGTAGTGTATAGTGGATAAGGTTTAGGACTTGTAATCTTAAGGCCCTGGTTCGAATCTATGTAAGGTCATATATAAGTTTACTCATATATAATTGGTGACATTAGAATATGTACATTGCCACATAAACAAAGTGTATATACTGATTTAAATTTTTATTTCTTTACGTTTTCCCTTTGTTTATTGCCTTTTTTCCTCAAAATTGTTACCTGAAATATAACTTTTTTACAACCATGTGACGTAAATACAACGTTTGTATGATGTCATTTGGTCAGAGGATTGTAATAACGTTTTAATTCTTAATATTGTTTAAACAAGTCAAAAACCAACAATAACCGTTTGAAGGTGAGATTTCACGTCTTTATTTACGTTCCCTGCAATGGTTTCGTTTCGTTTATTTTTAACAGTGTAGGGTAAAGAAAGCTGAACCCCAAATAACAGTCCTTATATAGAGTTAACACAGCTTATCTAGAGATAGCAAAGCTGAACCCCAAATAACGACCGTTATTGGGGTTCAGCTTTGTTATCTTGAGTTAACACTCCTTATCTGGAGTTAGCAAAGCTGAACCCCAAATAACGGGCCCTATCTGGAGATAACAAAGCTGAACCCCAAATAACGACCGTTATTTGGGCTTCAGCTTTGTTAACCCCAGATAAGGATCGTTATTTGGGGTTCAGCTTTGTTATCTTGAGTTAACTGAGCGTTATTTGGAGATAAGGGGCCTTATCCCTAGATAAGGTTTCTTATCTAGAGATAAGCTTTGTTAATCCCAGATAAGGACCGTTATTTGGGGTTCAGCTTTGTTAACCCTAGATAAGGACCGTTATTTGGGGTTCAGCTTTGTTAACCCTAGATAAGGACCGTATTTGGGGTTCAGCTTTGTTAACCCAAGATAAGGACCGTTATTTAGGGTTCAGCTTTCTCATCTCGAGATAAGCTTTGTTAACTTAAGATAATGACCGTTATTTGGGGTTCAGCTTTGTTAACCCCAGATAAGACGCGTTATTTGGGGTTCAGCTTTGTTATCCCCAGTTAACGAAGCGTTATCTCCAGTTAACGGAGTGTTATTTGGAGATAAGGCTTCCTTATCTGGACCACACGTTCCCTCATTCCTTATCTAGGGATGAGGGCACGTGTGGTCCAGTGGATTGAGCATTGTGGGTTCGAGTCCCACTGCGGCCAACGTGTTGCGCCCTTGAGTAAGACGCTTTACCTCAATTACTCCTCTCCACCCAGGTGTATAAATGGGTACCAGCATTATTCAATGCTGAGAAAGTAATAGACTCGCTGTGCGGGAGGAGTGGCGAACCCCCCACAGCAAAAATAATACGGAGAAGTCTGGCCCAAACGCTAAGGAAAGAGAGATGGGCACTCCGCGCACGCGCTTGCTCGGCACGACAATTTACTACTATCTAGAGATAAGAAGAAAGGATACACTTGTGCTTCCATACACGTCCCAAATATCACAAGAATTGTCTTAAATTGTGTCTCACATTATTATTTATTATGCATTATTACCTTCTGCATTTCCCCATCCTGTTATCGTACAGTTAGTGCCAGTATCAAACAGTAAATCCATCTCAGCCCCGGGGATGCATATGGTTCTTACATAATCGGTGAAAATTAGAGGCCTGTCCAGTTTCATCAGTGCAATATCCCAGTCAAGTTCAAACTGAGAGTAGTTAGGATGAACAAATATATCAGATACCTCAGCATACTGTTGATTGCCACCAAATGCGTCATCCAAATTGGTACTTCCCATTAAGTATGCATTTATCGAAGGATCCGATAGCGACCATCTGCAAATGAAAATTGACGTGTTTTGTTACTCAGAACTAGGCCTAGACACCGATAATCATCTACCGATATAGGGGCTCGAACTCACGATTTTAACGCTCTAATGAATACGAGTGCTGCATTTTCAACTGGACCACACGTTCTCTCACATTAACTTCTTAAACTTACATGCAAGAAGCTGCTGTGATAATCCATTCTGGAGTGAGTAGAGATCCACCACAATTCAAATTGCTATCACTTATGTTAGCTAGTATTATGTGAGCTGCTTGCCAAGGCCACTCTCCCTCTTGAGCTGGTTTCCCACCAATTACGCTGGACTCAGGCTCTAAACTCGCCGTCTGGATACCACAATCAGTGTTGTTGTTGAAGTCTACAATAATTGAAACAATATACGATTATCTTTCCAAAAACGATAAACTTCCTTTTCATTCAGGTGTTAACAGTTTGACTTCACGGCATTTGTATTTTACAATTAAATGCAATGTAGATTATAAGCTTCTATATAAATAATACTTCAAACTACATGTACATACCTGTAAAGAAGTGAAATTCGGCCTGAAACCCTCTTCTAGTAATCCAGGAATCCGATTTAAAAACAAGCAATAGACTTTCACTGCTGGAACTGGAATACCGATGGGGAAAACTGTTCCACAGTAAAAACCAATGAGATATTATCAGCCTATATTCACTCATCGTATATGGCAAGTAATCATACTTATGGGCAGGTCCAGAAAGCTATTGACTGCGTAGTAACTGTAAACTATATTGCGACGAGAAGCTTGATAATCACCCAATAATACCTCTTCAAGTTGAAAGTCCAGGATGTTCAGTTTCAGTTGGATTTGCTTTCGATTGGAGCGTTTATTAAGCTGTAACATTCGCTGTTATCAGGATAGGTATTCGGATACCATAGGAGATTCAATAATTCCAGGTGTTTCGTTGAAGTAACGATTGCAAACCTGCAATTGAAGAAAATAGAAATGTTTTTATTTTTTTCTTAAAAAAGAAAATACTACAGAAATATCTGATTTAACGCCAGCTATATGCCATCGGTAAATCAAACACAAAAGGTGATTGATTTAGACTTTAACGGAAGTCGGGTCAGTTGCTGAGTTGATACCCTGTCATATTCCATCCACGTCAGCAGCTGTGAAACACGTTTCGCAATGTACACCGTGAAGTGTTAATTATGTTTTTTAAAAGGTTGTGAATGAAAAATCAACACACGGGTGTTTACTTGTAGACAGGTATGTAATATTGAAATATTTGGAGTTGTTAAAACCCACCAAGTGTGCATAAGTTAAAAAATGGCGTATTTTGTAAAAAACAGATAGTTAATATAATGAAAGATGAATACCATTAAAGCAATATTAGCACATTTTTTGAAGGGCGCCCCCAATTTTTCAAAAATTTGGAGATTTTTTACACGGTTGCATTGGTAACTGGTAGTTAACTATACATGGGAATGGTTAAGCTCGAAAATGTGTATGTGTCACAACGAAGGAATTTTGTACTAGAATTAATTATATCGGGGTCCCCGATAATAATCAACGGCTGCTGGAAAAGGCTTCCATGTGAATAGCGGGGAAATAGCGCGATGTACGGGTCTACGCTCACCATTGTTGTTCGGCAAGTCAAGTTAGAGTTATTTTCTCGAGGTGGCACTATTTCATAATGGACGGACATAAAATAGCATTTCCAGCTCTGCCGTTAAGTTCCAATCTGCCGAATCCCAAATTCTAATTACAAATCGCTTATTTTGTGATACATATGCATTTAGCATTCTCGTTCGCAGGTATAGTTTCCTAGAAAATTTCCACGTAAACTGTGTAAAAACTATCAAATTTTGAAAATTGGGGGCGCTCTTCAAAAAATGTGACCAATATTGCTTTATGTATTTAAGTGTTGCGCACAAATGGAGTACCTAAACATGCTATAGATTATGTATTAATGATTTAACACACCAAGTATCTGAAGAACAAGTGTTATAGCCATTAACACTAAGTAATAAGTGTGATTTGAAATAAAATCAATATAGTGTTAATATACCAACACTTGTTTGTGCAGTATAGAATACCCCATAATTAGTTTTTAGCCTAAATTATTACCCCTGTAAAGCGCGTTCTAAAATAAATGCAATCCTCTTAGTCGGTGCTATAATTTTCAAGTTATTTTAAACAATCTTGATTTTTTTTTTGTTATATTCTTGAAGGCTACCCTTTCTTCCATACACTGTTTAATTTTCGTCACCACCATTTAAGTCGTTCCAAAGACACACTAAAAGAGATACAAGGACATTTCCAATTTTGTTTCGAACCCGTTTTTTTTTTTTTTTTCATATTTGGAATGCTTACCAATGTATTAGATCACACCTGAATACGCCGAATACGCCGTCTTTATGTAATAAGATGACGCTTTAGTGTTTTCTGCCGTGCTCGACAGAAAATCAAAGCATGCTTTTCTTAGGGACGGTTTCGATAACAGGCAAGTTTAAAACAAGGTTTGCGGTTTTCTCACAACCGATCCAGTGCAAGTTGAGAGAAATTCGAGAGGGGGTAGGACACGACCTGCTCAATTTGGGCATTTCCAAACGGTAAAGGAAACTGTTATGTGCATTTACTATGAGTGTCTGTCTCAGTTACATTACAAATCTCCTCATTAAACCTTAGTTCAATGCAACTTAGTATTATCATGATAAAGTTGGAATTATTGATCGTTATTATCCAATAACGGTCATATTCGTGACCAGGCCTAACCTTTAGTCAAGTCTGTGTGTAACCGTTCGATATGCGTAAGAGCGCCCTCCTACCATTAAGACTTTGAAAAAGACTAGCACTCGGGGTACGCCGGAAGTTTAGTCCAGTTATTTTATGATTTGACCCAAAACAAATTGCAACAGAAACCATGTTGGTGTTAATACACTGTGAAATTGTTTAAAAATAATATATTAAAAGTTTACCAAAATCAACCTAGTGGAACATGTTGTAATAAGGGGGAAACATTTGCACAGGGGTAAAAAATTAGAATTGTTCTAATTGATTTAAATGATTTATCAATTTATTGGGCTACTCTTAAGGTTTAAAAAAGTATAGTTTGCCCTATCTGTGAGTTATAGTTTCAGTACAATAGGCACATAACAGTTCAAGGTCATCCTGGGGTAAAATTCATAGAATGGTCCGATTTTGAACGGACTGGTTATAAATTGTTCAATTTGTCCCACTTGATAAGTAAATGTAAATAGATTCTTTGTTTAAACGTTCTATATAAGATTTTTTTTCTCTTCTCTTTTATCTTTTCTTTCTTTTCCTTACCAATTTCTTTCTGAACTCAGTATAATTTTGTCCATTAAAATAACATTGACATACCTACTGTCTTTGACAAATAAGGAAAATGCCCTCTGTTGGTGTTTAATGTTTAGTGGTCAACTTTGATTTCGGTGGTTACTGGTTTTTTTTCAAATGGTTCATACTATACCTAGGAAGTCATGGTGCAAAATAAAATATTCACACGGATTTAACCGACATACGGAAAATAAACCAACATTAAAGAGTCGTAGGATATAGTGTGCTTTGGTGTGTATTCCGTAGGATTTTCATGCCAAATTGATCATTTTGCTGTTTGGGTTTAATAGGGCCTAAACTGTCAGAAAATGATGGGGTTCAAATTTTTCGGACTGCTGTCCCATTCTTCAAGGGGGGATATTAGTACAGCGAAAAATTTAAAATCGAGTCAAATTGTGTTTTAATACATACTAACGCGTTTTTCTCCTTGTAAGGATTTTAAAAAGTAGGCCTATATATTTGCCTAAGTTCCAACCTTTAGTTCAAGCGGTATAACCCATAATAGTTCACGGTCACCCTGGGGGTAAATGCTCCGATGTTGTTGAAAGTGGTGTCATACTGAAACAGAAAATGCATTTTAACTGATTTGGTGATATCACCATTTCAATATCCAGGGAAAGTTTTGGTGACCCCATAGACCATGTAGAATCTTGCTACATTTTGCTATGTAATTAGCCACCAAATGTCACACACTGTAAAATAATACATTTTGGATTCTATTAGACAATACAAACAACTTATCACCAGTTTCAACAAAATCTGATCATTGGGTAAATTTTATCCCAGGATGGCCTCGAACGATTATGTATAGGATAAGGCATTAGTGGAGTGCATTCGGGGATATAATTGCATTCTTGGAGGCATTAATAAATTAACATATGCATTAGCGGGGCCACTGTGAGCACGAGCGCTTTACCGCGAGTGCTCACAGTGGCCCCGCTTATCTATATATTACTTTATTAATGCCTCCAAGCATGCAATTATATCCCCGAATGCACTCCACTAATGCCTTATCTGTCATAAACCACATGAGCATTATTTTATACACCATCAAAACATAAATACAATATTAATAACTCTTTTTCTGATATATTTTGTATGACTTTTACAAATTTATAACTAGAAATATCGTAGTTCTACGAACTTTCCACAACACTGGGTTGACTTGCATAAAGCAGCAAGCATTGGGAGTGAAGGTGTGAAAAGAAATACAATGTAGTATTGATTGAAATTTCGATGAGTTACCAGCTTTTGCCATAATTGCCATGATTACAATTGAACGTAGCGATTACGCATTAGTCAATACTTACTTCACCAATCGGATTTGGATGAATAAGCGCAATGATTTGCATGCCGATAATTATTCATGAAGTTCTTGATGCATCGCATCTATTTGTATAGGTCAAATCGGGGTTATATTAACACCGCAGATTTTAAAATAGACAATTATAGGACTTACTGCTGTTAAAGTTTGCTTGGTTTTTAACACCATAGAAATAAGATTTCTATTTTAAGGTATAGACTCTGTAGTGAGTGTCTATCTGATTCTTTCCCCGTTCGTAAAGCCACATAACCTGGGAGGTTGTGGTAATGAACGTTCTGGCCTTGGTATTATGGCATTACCATGGCAAGTGAATTGTTCAAGCGCTTTCACTCGAGGGGGAAGTAAAGCTGGCGTGCATTATTAAATGCAATTGTTTAATAATGCACGCTTGATAATGCACCCCATGATAATGCACGCGTGCATATTCATATTTGAGGTAAGCGTGCATTCGCGAATATAATAACAAAGAAAAAACCACTCGAAAATAATGCTCTAGTGGTTTATGGAGCTATAGCGCTTTACCTAAAGATCGGAACCTTATATAGCGTTTTATACAGTTAAGTCTCAAAGCGCTTTACATTTATTCCGCTGTCACTAGGATAAATCACATTTTTCACATATTGAAAATTCGGCAGCCAATTATAACGGCGCACAGTATGACTATCCCTAACAGCTCCCCGTTTACACCTGAGTGATACAATCATACTCAAAACATACTCAAAATGCACGCAAGTGGAGTACTGCTTCGTTCTAACTTCACTAAAAGCTAACTGTACGATGATAATGCAGTTAACATGGTTAAAATAGGCGATATTACACTAACCTACAAACCCATTTCAATGCAGTCAATTATGGCATAGTTATTTAACCTACTGCAAATGCACGTAAGAGGTGTGCTAGATCATTCCGTTCTAACTGCAGCAAAAGCCAAAAGCACAGAGTTTGAACGAAGCAATAAATATGGTAAGAAATACACCAATTCCACATCATGCAGTTAGAACGAAGAATTACATAATTACATGCAGTTAGACCATCGGCCAATGTAATTTCTCTCCGTTTGTAATTACTCTCCGTTTGCAGACAGAAAATACAATGTAGAGAAAATATGCACGAAGCAATACACAATTACATGCAATTGGCTTTTCATGCAGGTGATTCCTACAGTGATCTAAAATATGCAATTATGCAAATATGCAATTAGTACGAAGCAATATACAATTACATTCAGTTAGACCGTGTGCAATTAGACCACAGGCCACTGTACACGCTTACATGCAGTTAGCTTTCCACGTACATGTTTTCTTAAAATGATAGCGCAGTTCAAATATGCAACGAAGCATACACAATACATGCAGTTAGTCCACCGGCAACCGGCAAAAGGCCCCCATGCATTGCAAAGAATAACGCTTCATTGATATGAAAATCTCAACTTTGTTAGGGCAAAGTTGGGGAAACAGGTTGTGGATCACACATACCCTTTAAAAATGTTACACTAAAAGACCAAACCCATTTCAATCCAGGTCAATTAACATGATATGGCTAGCTTCATTTTGCCTACTGCAGTGCACGTTCTAACTGCATCAAACACTAAATGCACAGAGGTTGAACAAAGCAAATACATTATGGTAAGAAAGAAATAACAATCCCATTTCATGCAGTTAGAACGAAGCAATGCACCACATTTATATGCAGTTAAAATTATTGATAGACTACATCATTTTTCTTCATATAGACTATACAATATCAAAATGTGTGATAGCTATTCATTATATAAAATAACACTATGATGACTATAATACTTTTAACCTTGGAATTAGCATACATCATTAAAGGGTCACTCAAGGCAACGTCGCGTAAACCTCTAGGACACTTTAATGATCAAGCTCATCGTTGCATATTGTAGTTTTTTAAGGAATTATGCCTACTGATATTCAAAGCCAAATAAGGGCGAGTCATCCCATATGGTTACCGTGGGCTTTGCAAATAACTTTACATATGCTAGCGTTTGAATTGCTCAATACGGTGATGTTGATGGTGATGAAACGGTTTTTTTTTTTAATTTTTTAGGTTTTTTCTTTTTTTAATTTTTGAAATTTCATTAAATTGATTCACTCAAATTTGCTACTTCTGAACTACGTTTTATTTCATTGTGTTATATAAGAAGAAGAAGAAAACGTCTTGCACTTAATTAACTAAGTTGTTATCCGCATGGTTGTCGTAATGCACAAAGATGAATACTACTGACCTCTGGCGCCAGCGCAGATACACAGAGCTAGTCTCTGTGGAATCAATTTGTCGAATATTATCTTTATTAAAACCATCCTTTGCTAATGATTCAAGTGCGTATTAATCCTTGCAGCCTGGACAAAGTCAAATTTCCGCCATTTTGTTAAAATTAGCCCACAGACTTATTCTTGCATCTATAAAGGGGCGATGACTTTAAGTCTTAAAATTGTTGATAGAATGGCCTTCATCGCAAAAACCCAATCTGTAAAGTTTCGCGCCGCGATATTTCAAACCCGTTTGAATGTGAGAGCTAAAACACGTGATTTTGTAATGCCATAGAGTACTGTGTTATACAATTAATTGAATCGGCAACCAACCAAAATGGGGCATATTTTCGATCATAACATCCAAAACCAAACATCCTTTAGACCTAAGGATTTCACAGGGTAAATGAGCCCCAATATAGTAGCCGTCTGCTGATTACGAAATTTTGACCATTCCGGAAAATCCGGGGTCCCCTGGGGAACGCGGCTATTAAGCGATCGAACCATGGACTTTACAGATTTCTTCCCCAGTTATAGACTACCTACAGATTAGTAATATTATCAACAAAATCGAAAAAATTACACCTTCTACAAGGATGTCAAAATGGCGGCAAAATGGTTGACTTTTACTTGGGTGACCCTGATGTAATGGCTTCATTGTAGAGTAACCTATCAGTCTAAGTAGTCTATCAATCCAAGTGAATTACACCGTCTTCCGTTTACGCCTTTACCATGTTTACGTTGGAAAGTTGCATTTTTGATTATTGTTGCTTATGAAATCCCCCAGAAAATTTTAGTTGCTACGCCTAAAGAAGTCACTTGACTTTTGAATCGGTCACCTCCGCGTACTCCTCAGGAACTAATTCAACACCGTGCTGCACACCTCGACTTTCCATCTCAGATTAGCCTTACCAACTTCCCATCTTTCTCCCATGAATGCTACACCCGCCCCCCCCCCCCCCTTTCTCCCTTTTTACTACACCCCCTCCATAACTCCACAATTTGCAGGCCCCACCCTTCATCTTGCATACTCCTCCCTAATCTCTATGTATATGAACACCCCCCCCCCCCATAAGATCAAGAAGATGATCAGAAAGACGATCATGAGAATGAGGTCTTGTTTACATTTTGCCATGTTAGTAGCAAAGATAATCTATTACTTTATGTTAAGGAAGAAACTCAGCTTGCGAACGTGGGGAAGTAGCGCCAACTGGCGTCTCGGCATGTTTTTCGATCAGTATTGTGCAATGGTTGTCACGACTGAGGCATTTCCCGCACTGGTTGTACTGTTCAATAGTGAAGTGCTTCAACCACTACGAGTAGTGGGGGGTAATATAACATCACAGTAAAAGGATATTTACATGTATAACATAAAATGTCTTATGGGTTAAGACACGACTATGAGTCATCATCCGACTGAAGATCGGATACCAGTGATCGTGAGGGTATATGCGTGATGAAAACTCAGAGTAACGGTTGCCGTTCCAGAGGTCACGTGGCGGCTGCACCAACCCTTTTTCTGGGGGCAAACGGGGAGCAAAGTGAAATAGACCTGGGGGGGGGGGGGGGGGCAAAAGTGAAATTCTGTGGGGGAAAAGTATCACTTATTTGGAGATTTTCAACCAATTTTGGCCTCCAAAATCGCTGATTTCCCAAAATTTGGGGATAGGATTTTTGGCCCCAAATCGCCGAATTTTGCCTAAAATCCCTCATTTCTTTTGGACCGGGGGGGGGGTCACCTAGGAGGGGCAAGACACAATTTGTGTGGATTGTGGTTGAGGGTATCATGCTTGCCGCGTAAGCAAGCGACCTGGGGATCGATTCCCGGCGAGTGCTATTTTGAGGAGGTGTTTCTTCTTCTCTGATCTTTCTTCTTTCCAATTTGACTAGTTTTCTTATAGGCATAACGGCCAAATAAATATCTTAAATGACGTTATGTGCGTACCCTTTAGCACATGTGCACTCTTCCTAATTATTAACTTACCGCATAGAGCCACCATGAATCTGTTAAAAAACGGTTACGGCAATACCTATATAGCAATTTAAGCTATATCACCTCAAAAGTTGTTTCTCAGCTTTGTGGATAGTCGTGTAGTGGAAGGGTTCTCATGCTTGCCGCGTACGCAAGCGAACCGGGTTCGATTCCCGGACGAGAGTGCTCTGTGCTCTTTTGAGGCTTTATTCTTGATCTTTCTTGTACTTCCAATTGGACTAGTCTTCTTTATAGGCTACACGGCCAATACAATATTACTTAAATGCGGTTTGTCCGAAACCTTTAGCATGTTAAAATAGGCATATTACACTAACCTACAACCCATTTCAATGCAGTCAATTATGGCATAGTTATTTAACCTACTGCAAATGCACGTAAAGAGGTGTGCTAGATCATTCCGTTCTAACTGCAGCAACGCCAAACAAAAAGCACAGAGTTTACCGAAGCAAATAACCTATGCGTAAGAAATACACCAATTCCACATCATGCAGTTAGAACGAAGAATTAAATTACATGCAGTTAGACCATCGGCCAATGTAATTCTCTCCGTTTGTAATTCCTCTCCGTTTGCAGAACAGAAAACCATGTGGTAGAGCGAGAAAATTGATGCCGAAGCAACAACACTATTACTCTCACCGACCATGATGTAACACTGCCACTATGCTGGGGCTTTCAGTTATAAACCATGGATCTCCAGTTGCAGTGTTGATTGTGCCTACAGTGCTCTAAATATGCAATTAGTGTGCAAATCATGCAAGTAGTACGCGGATAGCATATATAAACATTACATTTTAGTTAGACCGAGTGTGCAATTCGAACAACAGTGCCACATCCATGTACCATCGCTTAGCCGGTTTCAGTCTAGCTTTCCACTAACATGTTTTCTTCCAAATCACGGGTGGTATCGTTCCTCCGTTCGGGAGGGGTTATGCGGCGCCCTCTTGCCTCCGGCCCGTCCCGCCTTAACGATGTCGCTGTGGGGGTACATTCCCCACGATCCTCCCGCTGGCGCTTCCGGTGTATCCCATCTGTTTCTTAGTCTGGGAGGCCCCTGGGTGTCTTTCTCCTTTCTCTGTCCCCAATATATCTGTTGACTTTCCCCTTCCCTTACCGTTCGTTTGTGAAATTGTGTAAATTGATGTATATCATGTTGTTTAACTTTTGAATTTTATCTATTTTGTATTTGTCTATTGATATTTTGTATATTGATCCTTTCTATGTGAAGCGCCTAGAGGCCTCAGCATTAGGCGCTATATCAAGATTGTTATTATTATTATTATTGTTATTAAATGATAGCCGCAGATTCAAATATGCACGAAAGCAATAAACAATACATGCAGTTAGTCCACCGGCAACCGGCAAACGGCAACACCCATGACAAAGAATAACGCGCTTCATTTGTGATATGAAAATCTCAACTTTTGTTAGGCAAGTTGGGGGAACAGGTTGTGGATTAACACAATACCCCTTAAAAATGTTACACTAAAAAGACAAACCATTTCAATCCAGTCAATTATCATGATTATGAATTAGTCATTTTGCCTACTGTTTACAAGTGTTTTTGCACGTCTACCTGCATCAAACATAATGCACAGAGGGTGAACAAAGCACATAAATTGGTACGAAATACACCAATCCAATTTTGCAGTTTAGAACGAAGCAATGCACCACTATTTATATGCAGTTATCAAACTTATCTGATAGACTCTATCATTCTTATATCATAATCGACTATCAAATCAAACTGTGTGATAGACTATCATATATAAATTTACACTCTGATAGACTATAATATGTTAATACCTTGGAATTAGCATACATCATTGAAAGGTCCACTTCAAGCAACGTCGCGTAACATCTAGGACATTTAATGATAAAGTCATCGTGGCATATTGTAGTTTAAGGATTTATGCATACTTGATATTCAATGCAAAAAAGGGCTGTTCATCCCATTTGGTACGTGGGCTCTTTTCAAATTCACATATGCTAGCGTGCATTGCTCAATACGGGAAACGGTTTTTTTTTTTTTGAGTGAGTCTTCATTAGTGCCAATTATTCATCTGAAATTCATATGAAATTTATTAACTCATTTTGCTACTTATTAAACTACGTTTGATCTCATTGTGTATATAAGGAAAAAAGCTTGGCAATAATTAACTTAAGTTGTTTATCAGCATTGGTTTCGTAAATGCCACAAAGATGAAATACTGACCTCTTGCGCGATAACAGAGCTAGTCTCGTTGCATCAATTGTCGAAAGTTTCTTTTTAAAACCATCCTTGCTACTGATTCACGTGAGTGTTAACTCTTGCATCCGTGGACAAAGTCAAATGCCGCCTTTTGTTAAAAGCGCCCACCCAAACAAACTTATTCTTGCATCTTATTAAAGGGAGTGATGACTTAAGTCTTAAAAATGTGGATGAATGGCCTTCATCCGAAAACCCCAATCTGTAAATTTTCGCGCAGATATTTCAACCCGCTTTGAAGTGAGAGCTAAACACGTGATTTTGTAATGCCATAGTAGTACTGTTTAAATAATATTGGTCGGCCAAAATGGGGCATATTTTCGCTCATAACATCCAAACCAAACATCCTTTAGACCTAAGAAGTTAACAGGGTAAATGAGAAATTATTAGTAGCCGTCTTCTGATACCGAAATTTTTGGACAACTTCCGGTAAAATCGGGTCCGAGGTCCCTGGGGACGAGGTATTAGCGATCGAACCATGACCTTACAGATTTCTTCCCCAGTTATAGACTACCTACAGATTAGTATATTATCAACAAAATCGAAAATTACCTTATACAAGGATGTCAAAAATGGAGGCCAAATGGGTTACTTTTATTGGGTGACCCTGTATTGTATAGGGCTCCATTGTATGAGATAACCTATCAGTCTATTGTCTATCATCAATTGATTAACCTTCTTTCATTTCAGCCTTACCCATTTACGTTGAAAGTGCATTTTTTGATATTGTGCTTATGAAATTAAGTAAATTTTAGTGCTACGCCTAAAGACGTCACTTGTAATTTGAATGAACACCCCCCCCCCCCCATCAAGATCAAGAAGGATGATCGGAAAGGACGATCATGAGAATGAGGTCTGTTTAATTTGGCATCGGTTAGTATAGTAGCAAAGATAATCTATAATTTATGTTAAGGAAGAAACTCAGCTTGCTACGTTGGAAGTAGCGCCAACTGGCGTCTCGGCATGTTTTTCGCTCAGTATTGTGCCAATGGGTCACGATGAGGGCATTTCCAGCACTGGTCTGTTACTGTTCCAAATAAGTCGCGAGTGCTCAACCACTACGAGTAGTGGGGGCGTAAATAAAATCACATATAAACAGTATTATTTACATGTAATACATAACTGTTCTTCTGGTTAAGACACGACTATGAGTCACCATCCGTCTGAAGATTGGATGCCCTGTGATCGTAATTGAGGGTATGCCGTGAAAAAACTCAGAGAAAACGGTTGCCTTTCCAGAGGTCGTGGCGGCAACCGACTTCATTTTCTGGGGAAACGGGGGGCAAAGTGGAAATTCAGGGGGGGGGGGGGGCAAAAGTGAAATCTGGGGGGGAAAAGTATCAACATATTTGGAGATTTTCACCAATTTGGCCCCAAATCGCTGATTTTTCCCAAATTGGTGATTTTTGGCCCCAAATGGCGACTTTTGCCCAAAATCCATCATTTTCTTTTGGCCGGGGGGGGGGTGGGTCAAAACTAGGGGGCAAGAACAAAAATTAGTGGCCTCGTGGTGCAGTGGTTATCATGCTTGCCGCGTGCGCAAGCGACCAGGGTTCGATCCGGCGGAGTGCTTCTTTTGAGGTTTTCTTTTTCTGATCTTTATTTATTTCCAATGACTAGTTCTTCTTTATAGCCTAACGGCAATTAAATATACTTAAATGCGGTTATGTGCGTCCCCTTTAGCACAGTGACTCTATATTAACTTACCACTTAGCGCCACCCTTGAATCTGTTAAATAAACTGTAAGCAATACCAATATAGCAAATTAGCTATATCACCTCAAAAGTGTTCTCAGCTTTGTGGACTCGTTGTGTATGGTTATCATGCTTGACGCGTACGCAAGCGACCCGGGTTCGATTCCGGGCGAGTGCTCTTTTGAGGCTTCTTCTTCTCGATCTTTCTTCACAATTGAAAGTTCTTCTTTAAGCCTAAACGGCCAATTAAATATACTTAAATTGCGGTTATGTCTGTACCCTTTAGCACCTGTGACTCTCTCTCTCTCTCATATATTCGTCATATATATATATAAATAATATATATATATATATAGTTTAGTTAATTGCATGTTATTTATGTAAACCATACATTCTACGGAAAATGGTACTGGTAGCTTGAAAACCGTCTTGTTACACTTGCCGTCGATATGAAAACGAGATAAAGACTGTTGGAGGTAGATTGAAAGGTGTCGGGAATACTTGTTCCACAGTATGTCCCAATTAAATGGTTTCTGTCAGCATTGTTAGCATCGTAGATACTTAGGGAGTCCCACGAACAAGACGAGCTATACTCAAGGTCAAAATGAAGAATTACAAGGCTCACAAACATGTCCTCAGGGGCATAGAGCAATGTGTGACATTCCTGATCATTCGGATAGTAGCCCGGAAAATTCGGGGAGGTAACTATTCCAGATGGCGGTTCATAATATATATCTTTACCACAGACAATCTCTAAAGGTAAAATCAAAAGAAAAGTTAGACAGTATATCGTCTAAAATTTACTTAAACTTTAGTTCAAAAATTCACAGGGCCTAATTTAGAGGAGTCCGAAGGGACCCCCCCATTTACGATCAAAAAGTCCTATATTTTTAAAGTGTGCCCCGGCAATTAACAGGCGAGCGGAGATAATGTGTCTCCGCCCTTCTTCCAGCCGACTTCCAGCCGGGATAAGCTTATTTGTCTTTTTGTGTGTCATGTAATTTACATTCTTCAGAACGATGAAATTACTAAGCAATACAATTATCACGTCCATGTTGAGTGCTGTTCTATTTTCCCTGGGTATTACCTGTTCGTAAGTCTGCCACAAATCCAAACTGACTGGCATCAGATGTCAAAAATTCAAGACGGTAAGGCTGTTCAGGAATAGCCAGTGTGTCCGGAACGTCGTGAAGGCAGTAATCAAGCAGAATAGGCGAATCAGCGTCCGCTCCGGAACGAATAATTAGTTTGTTTAGAGTATCTTCATGGTTACAATCAGAAGACGGATCACCAGAATGGATTACAAAAAAATCAACGTAGGAAACTGCTCTACTATTTTCTGTTACATTGCTTAAGTTTGGTTTTATAATCCAGAAAAAA
This sequence comes from Ophioderma brevispina, assembly GCA_023653785.1. Classification (NCBI taxonomy): domain Eukaryota; kingdom Metazoa; phylum Echinodermata; class Ophiuroidea; order Amphilepidida; family Ophiodermatidae; genus Ophioderma; species Ophioderma brevispina. The sequence continues at coordinate 86,477 of JAMKCH010085341.1, forward strand.
GATCCTCCACTAATTGTATCTGAAAGCCACTTCGGTGCTGCAATTCGAGCAGTTAAGTATTCTATAGTAGATCCAGACGCTAATGCAGAGAGAGGGAGAGACAAGAGAAAGAGGGTGAAAGGGAGAGCGTGTTTGTATATGGCACTTCATACGTAGGATAATTGGCACCATACACCAAATATTTTGAACACGCATTAAGAGAGGCTTCTGAATCTCAACCACCCGCTATTCGTCCGCCCGGTTCAGTACGGTTGGTTTAAACAATGAAACTGTCGGGTCTTTTGGCGGTGGAATTTTGAGGCGGCCAATGCTTTAAATTGGTGTAAAGATGTTTTGTTAGATCTCAGAAAGGTTTGGAAAGCGTTTCTTTGGAATCATCGCAATTATAATTTGATTAAGGTTTTACCTGTGTTTTAAATGTTTTTGTTTTTAAAAAAATTCTAAAAATAAAAAATTATTACAACATTCTGTCAAACATTTATTAAACATTTTATTCACGTTTAGTATTTCATAGATTGGTACATCTAACAAATCGATTATAGGAAATTCTTGTACAAATTCTCAATTCAAATATACATGGTCAGCTTTCGCATACAATCAGTATGCATAAACCAGGTGTAATGTAACCCAGGGGTGCAAAAATGCGGGAGCTGGGAGCGCCGCTCCGAGGAAATGGTTGAAAGTCTTGTAGGTATCTATGTGAACATTACATGTTGCTCCTGAGGAAAGAACAATTTTTTGCACCCCTGAAACCCTTGAAAATTTGCATTTAAACTAAATCACTTTTACAAATATTGTACTGCGCACCCAATATGACACAATATTAGCAAATGAAACAAATTCTAAATTTTTAGCATTCTTATTTACTTTCGATTGTTTTAATCATTCAAAGTATTTCCTATTTCGATTATATTAATTACAAAGGTTAATTTATTCCCCACTTTCAAAAATGAATCGTGTTCGTGCACAACGCTTAGAAGAAAACCATCGTACCTGCTCGAAATGCATTACAGACTGTCTCAAAAAACTATACAATCAAAGATTTTTTTGCGCTATGGGATATGAATATGTGTTATGAGACAGCACGGTAGCGTCATACACGTAACGACGCTTTCTAATGTGTATTCGCTATGGCATGTATGACGCAAACGTGCCGGGCGTATCGCATAACACGTTATACACTAGCGCGAATTTTAACTAGCGCATAATCAGACTAGATGGTTTAATTCATTGCTGTGGTTAACACTAAGTGTATAAGGTCTTGTGCACTCCCGTTAGTGTATAACCCCTCTGAAAACCACTTTTCCGGTGGATTTTTTACCAAAACTTTGGTCATTGATGGGGTACATCAACACGACCACATAACAGGAAAAAAATTAAAATCGGTTGTACCGATTCAAAACAGCGGTCCAAACACCAATTTTTGCAATTCGCACCCAATTCTCCCGCCAAAAAATGAAAAACCACTTTCCCGAAGGACTTTTCCATAAATTTTGGCTCATAATAGGCGAACATAAATACATTTACATTGCTGAAATAAACATTTTAAAAAGTTACTCCAGTACGATTTAAGGGGCAAACAAATTTTGAATAGGGCCACCAAAATGCTTAATTATGCTATAAACGCCATGGCCGATTTGATTTTTTTTTCCACCAAAATATGCGCAACTGATATTTAGGCAATTACATAAAATTTGGGCAAAAATAATTTACTGTTAAAAAACAGAAAAACAAAATGTGGTGTCCACGTAGACCCCCCCCCCCTTCATACACTTAAGTGTTAATATAATTCCATTTTTCGACGAAACCACTTGATATGTGGTCAATAACTATTTTATAGAGTATATCGTATAATATTGCATGGGTACTCCTTTAAATGGTAAATAAAGCCCATGATATACTTCCAGTCGCAGCGAGCGATTGGCGTGCGCAATACCGGATTCTGACCCAAGATGAAGTGTTACGCATGCTCACGCGCAGAAACCGCTCGCTGCGAATGGAAGTATATCATGGGCTAAATGATAACATCAACAATAGGCAAATATACCGGCTGGGTGTTTTGTGGAGTAGCAAAATAAATACCGGTACACTTGACCGGTTGAATGCTTACTGCTAATGTTGTTTATTACCTGTAACAAATTTATTTTTTTAATTTTACCTTATCCGTAAGCTGAAAAATCCACCAAAATTTAGATATTTCAACATTTAAAATTATACATACACTGGCCAAAAGTATTGCAACATCCAGAAAATAAATATATTTTATAATAGCAAATTGATTTGATTTTAAGTTGTACAAGGGTTCTTGGCTACATACGTAATTGATGTCACTTTTTCAAACAAATATTATTCCTAGACTCCAATAGTACAGAAAACGTTGGATTCGATTGTCGTGTTTTCTATTTGGCGGATTTAAAGAGCTGGCTTAAGTTAATTTGTCAAATGTACTCCAGGAAGGAATACAGACACAGGAACTCTAAATCTGCCTTCAAAATAGCCGCCAAATGAATTGTATGGATTTGATAGGGTCTACTCTGAATGTTTATGGTAAACGTGGTAAAAATCAAGAACACAACTTTAGCATTCAATGCGTCATGTGTAGCCAAACCCATAGCACAATTTTATGATTATGTATTTTTGTCTGCATGTTTGCCTGTTAGTGTATTTCGCCTACAAAATTCATTCTTATGCTGATTATATGACCGTTTAAAATTTTACTGGGTTTCGTTTTAATTAGAGGTAATTGGCTAATTCATAAATCTCAGTCGTCGTTTTAGGTGAGTTAGGCATAAGACGTACGTGTAAGGTTAGGCCTTCAACGTTAGACGTTTAAATACACTATAAACATTCAATCATTACTTAGAACTTGCATACTCGTAAGCCTTATACTTGCTGAATATCTGTAGAATCTATTTAATTGATTTATTAACAAATGATTGACATTCTGCTGGTTGCCAGATCAACTGAAAGCATAGCTAGGCCTTCCGCCAGCAATCTGCCACATATTGATCTAAAGTTGAAACCAGAGGGTTTATTGAGTCCATCACACAATTCACCGGTTTTGGGAAATTTCAATCCAATAAGCGAGTTCGATAATTCAGGCACTATTGTTGTTCATATCCCGATTGACCTCGGTGACCCATCTCAGCACAATAAAATTCAAGGATTCTGGGATGGGACATGGAGGTCAATCGGGATATGAACATTGTTGTTGCTTATCATGCTTATTGTAGCACAGCAGTGAATTATCGAACTCGCTTATAAGCTCACTGGTGGTCTCAGAAAAATTTTATTCTTAACACCTAACAACCCTGACAAAACTTGGCATTTATTTCTGAGCTTTAGTTGCCATTAGGTAAGGTAATGGACCGTGGCCAAATGTAATCTGAGGTCATGTTGATGACCTGCAACTGACAACTGGGCCAACTAACCAACTTGTTTATCTGCCATCTTGCCAGGGGAATCGCGGCATTTTTACTTGCTCTGTATTTTTTTTTTTTTTTTAATTTATAATTTCCAATTTATATCTCAATCCCTCATCCATTGTATATGATCTACCGTGTATTCAATGTATTTATTATTGAGGAGTCAGAGGAGTGATGACACAACTCTCACACGATGTTGCGTATTCGCATCGCTGTGGGTCAGGGTGGTGGTCATAGGCATGCAGGACTGACGTGCGCAAATTGTATGTGAGATAGCCGTGTAAAGGAGGTGACATCGCTCCTTCCTTCTTTGTATGTTTTGCAGATGCTTAAATTATGCAAGATAGCTAAACTCAATCCCGACTCTGTCAATCTTTTTCCTAAAAGGTTCATGATGTTCTTGATGATTTTGATTGTGAATCGATAATTTGTGGTGGTGATTTTAATTGTGTTTTGAATGTCGATCTAGATAAGAAAGGTGGAAGAGCTCATACTCATTTCAATTCACCACGTGTTATCAAATCCATCATGGACAATTATGATTTAATTGATATTTGGAGAGAACGTAATCTAAATGTTCATAGATATACATGGCGTTCAGTGAACCCACCGATTAAATGCCCTCTAGATTACTTCCTTGTGTCTTTTACTATCTCTCAGCCCAAATCGACAATTGTGGAATTAGCTGCGGCTTTAAAAGCGACCACTCTTGTGCTAATATTAATATTGTTCCAAAGTCCGAGGCAAGAGGTTAGGGCTTTTGGAAGTTAAATACTTCACTTTTGCATGACCCTGATTATGTAGCCTAAGTGAAACAATCTATTCAAGATACTCGTAATAATAATCCTGATGTTAATCCTGCTTTTTTCTGGGATTTCCTCAAATGCAAAATCCGTAGCCTTACAATTAGTTATTCTATCCGATTATCTAAACAACGTAAAAACTGAGACTAACCTCAAGAATAGGTTAAACAATTTGACGGAAAGACAAGGATACAATAAGAATCAATCCTCCGAATATTTGCTTGATCTTATTATATATGTAAAGGTGAGCTTGAAAACATTTATAGTTCAAACAAAAGGGCTGTGATTAAGATCTCGTGCACAGTGGGTCTGTACAATGGTTGAAAAAATTACTCGATATGTCATGAACTTGAAAAAAGGATCAACAATTCGAAAACCGATGAGGGTTCGATGCTTAAACAAGGGTAAAGTTAAAGATATTCTGAACAGAGGAAAAAAATCTACCAGAACTTATATACCTCCTGTAATCCTCCGGAATGTAACTCAACAAATTCTTCCTACAATGTTAATTCGCTAGGATAACTGTATGAACAGAAGCAATCATATGAAGGATTAGAACTCGTAACGAATGTCTTTCTGTGCTGAAAACCATGCCCAATAATAAATCCCCTGGCACTGATGGATTTCCGCCAGACTGGTATAAATTCTTTTTTGATGAATATGCATACCTTCTCTTGACTCTTTTAACTTATGCTTTTGATGTGTGAATTGTCTTCTAACCAACAAAGGGGTTTATTACTATACCAAAAAACGATGAAGAGCCTACCGTCTTAAAAACTGGAGACCCATCTCACTACTTAACACAGATTATAAAATATTACCAAATGACAAGATGATTAGGTTTAACAAGTAGTATTTACCTCATAGTATTCATCCTGGTCAGACAGGCTTCTTCCAGGCCGGTTACATTAGTGAAAATATCCAGTCTTACTCTTGACACTATCCATTTATGCCCAATATGAATAATTTGCAAGGGTTTAATTTTATGGTTGACTTTGAAAATATTGATAACTGAATGGTATTTGTATATTAAAAAACTCTTACATAATTAATTTTGGCCCATATCAAATTAAATGGATTCAGGTTTTTATTTCTAAATATATCATCTTGTGGGGTTAATAATGGGCACCCTCAAACTTGTTTTCATTAACTCGTGGTCTTCGTCAAGGCTGTCCCCTTAGCCCATTTAATTATTATTTGTAGCGGAATTTTAAACCTTGCTATTAGAAGCAAACAAGTTATGGAGACCAACATTATATGAGTGCATATGCCAATGACACCACTATATTTTTGGAAAGATCTATGGGCTGACAAAATGTCATTGGGTGTTTCCTTAACCATTAAGATTTTCGCAGGCCGTAATTGTAAACATGATAAGGGTGAGGTTGTTTATTGGTGCTTAAGGAAAACAATCCACTCAAATTAACCATTTGGATATTCATGTTTATAACGGGTCCAGTTAGGCTTTTGGTGTTCGATAACATCTAATCTTGACCATATCTTTGAGTTACACTTTATGTTACGTTGCAAAAACTTAGAGATATTTTAAGAGGCTGGTCTAGAGAGCATATGACCCTTGGGTAAGCGCGTCATTATTAAATCATTGGCTATATCTCAGCTTGTATGTTCTTTTAGTCAGTTTTGCCTAACACCGTCCTATTTATTTAGGAGCTGATACACTTATTTTACAAATTTATTTGTCTGGCAAACCTGATAAGATAAATTCGTCTCACAGTAATTGGTGATTATGCTGATGGCGGGCTTAGGATGTGTCATGTCTTGCATACCAAAGGTTAAAAAGTACGTGGATCAAGAGACTACTTGATTCAAATAACAAAGGTACTTGGAAGTCATTTATAATATTCTTTGAAGCTCTTGGTGGAAATCTATATGGCAATTGTTTGTAACCTGAAGTCAAGTGAAAAATCTATTACCTCTATAAAGGTTGCTGGTTCCGATTTGTTTATTGTGGTCGTGACTTGATATGAGGCCTGGGCACTTGCCATACACCCTATCAAGTACCGTGAGGAAACAAACTTCCGGTTTTGATTGGTAGACGCAATAATGCAAGGTGCAAAGCCCTATTCAATACTGTGCTAATATTGATGGGTAACACATAAAACGGCGTTTTTTGTTGATATCTTGAGAATGGAGGGATTTGAGGGGCTCAAATTCAGGACGAGAATGAGGAAAATATGCCTTTAATCTGATATCCAAAATCGATACTACTTCCGGGTTAGGTACAAATCAGGGGGGTCCCAAAATCGATCGGAACACGCACCTCACCTAATAAAATTTTTATAAGAGATGTGTTGCCTATTGGTATGATGTACAGTAATATTCTGATTCGTTATGCCAACCAAATCCTCTGGGAATAACTCGCACTTAAATTTGAGCTGGCAAAACAATATTGAAACAAGGATTAGTTATGTAACATGATATTCTTACGATGAGCGAACACTTATGTCATATACTGATTCATCGACAGAACCATTAAAATTAACGTATGAATTATTTTCAGTGGTTTGTTGACAATTCATATGTTTGGATTTTCTGAGATAGAAGTTGATCATGGCACATGCGAGGGTGTGTTGAGTCAATCCCACCAATGCAGTTGTAAAATGGAAAATTTGAATTTTGGATTTTTAGGATTTTTCCACAAAAATCCATTCTTAAACACATTTTTAATTATAAAAAAAGAAAAATTAAAACAAATATTACATGCTAAATTTTTCATATATCTAAGAAGGTGCATAAATAAGAACGCATACTTTAACCAGTTGTAAAAACATGTTTGAAAAACAGGTTGAAAAACATATGATTCTGTAATGACAAAATTCATTAAATGGACTGAGAAATGGAATGTGTTCTTCATTGTAATCTTTTTTGTATATGTCCTCTATCAATATTACATATCTCCATCAACCAGTACCAAAGTTTATATTGATTTTTTTCTGTAAAACAGTGTGTTGTTTATTTTTCTAATTGTAAGTTTGTATTGTCGTTATCTTTATGTTTATATATGTTGTTTGACTAAATATTTTCAGTGAACAGTAAACTGGTGTCTTGGATCTGTCTAATTGTAGTACATAATAGTCAGTGTGACAAAAAAAAAAAAGAATTCTTTACTTCAATATTGGTTGACAACATGATTACATTTTAGCGTTTGTTCTTCAAACATTTTGTCTGACAAAAATTAAAGAGAGAACAGCAGTTCTATTGTATGGTTGGGTACAAATTAATGCTTGTAACCCTTTGTTACCTAAGCTAGATTTCCGATAATGAGGAACGCGGTTTAGAACGTCAACAATTATTGTAAACCTTTGGACTAAGTGATAGATTTCGCTATGAAACACTCGGTATAGAAGTGGATAGTAGCAATATCTTGCAGTTTATATCCAAAGTGACAGTCACCGAATGTCTAACAGAAAATGCAGTTTCGGGGCTCTGTTTTCCACGTATATAAATTACACAAAAGGAAGCAAATTGCAAGGGAAAGAGTCGTGACTATACATGAAGACTTGAATGTCACGTTGTGTTTTTCAAATATAAGTTACTCCCCAGAATCCCAAAGTGCGAAAATGTAATTGGATTGTCATGTTCCCTATTATGGCCGATTAAGAGAGCTGACAGCGTAAAACTTAACGATGGATTCCAAAAGGAATACGGACAAGGGAACGTCCGAAACGGCATGTCGAACTAGCCACTAAATGAATGGTAGGATTGTTAGGGTTTGCTGGTAATTGTATACGGGAGAGGAACAATCGGATGGTTGCCTGGAAGGGAAATTAGAATGGTATTTGGATATTGTTTTATCTTTTGCACGGCCTGCTGGCAGAGTTGGTTGTTGCTGTTGTTGTTGTTGTTGTGTTGTTGTAGTATGTAGTCGTCGTTCGTAGTCTCGTGTAATTAATATCACGGCAGTGTTGCCCCTTCCGTATCCCAATCCATCTTAATGCGTCCTTTAACACGGCAAAAAATCGATTTTTTCCCCGCTCTTTAAACCCATTTTCCTCTAGTGGAAATATACCAAAGTCCAAGTGCTCAATGTTGATTAAGAATGTTGATTTTGAAATAATATATCTTGAACGTACGATGGAATTTTTAATTTGAAATGTAGGACCGCTGTTGTACTCAGACGATCTTTGGTCTTCATAACCCAGATCATGCTAGGTCACGATATTGTCGTGAAAGTCAAATGCAAAAAACAGGTTATATTCCGTGACTCAAGGCAAAGATATGCGCAGTCCAGTTCATCAAAAACAAGATAGGAGTCGAATATGGATGATTGCGTCAGCTGTGTATGCTCAAATGGGTCGAAAAACTTCAGAGCTCCGACTATAAAAAGAATTACAAAAACATCTGTGTTACAAACGATGCACTTCCCAAACTAAACTCCTCAAAAAAGTTTGGAAATTTTTTTCAACATGTATTTCTCATTTAATTGAACATTTTATTACACTCTTTTGCATATCAGTGCAAAGCTCAGGTTTTCTTCTGTACAATGACACCAAAATCATAAAAAATGATTTCTTCATGGTTGAGTGACACTCATTTGAATACTGGTAGGTCTGAAAAAGAAAGTGCCAAATTTCAATACCTCAGTTTAAGAGTTACACAGACACAGCTTAAGAGGATTAGGTTTGCTTTGAACCCGGGTCTTTGAATAGGAAAATGTCTGAGAGTGGTCATTCAGTATCTCATCATGCCACGAGAATCAGATATACAGAAGGCTCGTACCATGGGGCAAATTGAAGCTGGCATATCCCAGAATCAAGTTGTAGCCAATGTTGGGGTAAACCTTAGTGCTGTATCAAAATGGAAAACAAAATTCCGTGCAAACTGGTAATGGGTAATGTTGTCCCCGGGCAACAACACCCCAGAAAGACAGGTTTATTACTCTCTGCTCTTCGGAATTGGAGATTTACAGGCACGGTTTGTGGGGCAGTATGACACAAGTCCAATCTGAGAGAATGGTAACTTGCTAAGCCAGCAATGACAGCCCTTCACCCTCAGACCCAGTTAAGGTGGTGTCGGCAACACGGGTATTGGAATTTAAACATGGTGACAGAAATTCATGTTTCAGATGAATGCAGATTTTGTCTTCGGAAGTTGGATGGTAGAGTTAAATTTGGAGGAGACGTGGTGAAGTTTCCCTGTCTGTTGCATTGGAAGAGTGACAGCTTTTGGTGAAGGCAGTCCTGGTAACTGGTAAGACAAGACGCTGTCGTTTTCGCGGACAATATTCTAAGACTATTGCCATCTCTTATGCCCTCAATCTGGGACGATATGCAGTACTCCGAGACGATACTAATGCCCGTCCGTATCATGCTAGGATCGTCAATGAGTAACTTGAGATTGAAAGGGTTAAAAAAACTTCAGTAGCCTGCCATCAGCAAACTAATCAAATTGGGCACATTCCGTTTAACCTAATACTCTTAATTTAAGCAACCCTATGTTGAGTACAGGTACTGAAATTTGGCACTTTCTCTTTCAGACCTACCAGTATTCAAAGGAATGTCACTCAACCAATTCAATCAATTCTTATCATATTGGTGTCATTGTACAGAGGAATAACTGAGCTTTTCACTGATATGCAATAGAGTGTAATAAAATTTCAAATTAAATGAGAAATACATGTCTGAAAAAAATGTCCAAACTTTTTTGAGGAGTTTATAAACTATTAGCGTGAAGGTTGTTAATGTATACACACTGGTTCCGTTTTTATCCAATACCATATCGATTGTCCAAACGGTAACAACTGGCAATGTTCTTTGCATGAATGACTTGAGGTCCGCCAAGATACTGATATTTAGGCCATCATACCTCAGATGCACATGCTTATAATGGCGGAAATCGAAAATCAGCGTGACTGCACAAGATGCAAAATTTCTGCGCCCATATAATGTTCAAATGGCCTTAAAGGTGCAGCGAAAAATTTCGCATAACAGGTGTCCCTAAAAAGATGAAAATTCTGACTTTTTGCACTAATGTAAAGCTTTCTATCAAAAATATCCCCAGGTGAAAGGATTAAGCTAAGAATAATTTCTTTTGTACAATTGTGAATTTTCTAATTTACTATAGGAGCTAATAAATTCATCTTATGTTTTATATTGAAATGAGCCTGATCGGTTAAGAGCTAGCATGTGTGTGCAAAAAATGTTTTGACTT
>JAMKCH010085342.1:0-42677 GCA_023653785.1 Ophioderma brevispina
ATGACCCTATAGTCAAGAAAGGCAGACTTAGAACAGGCCTCGCTGGCCTCGATTCATGGTCGTGATATGGGGGATACTGAAAATTTATGGTTTAGGAAGAACGGTGGTTTGGTGGTGTAGAGATTGGCTTTACTTGTCGAGCCGTTACTAAACAGGGAGATACCATAGGACGGTCTCTACTTCTTTTCTTCTTCGTCCCCAACGTTGATGGCACATTCAACCATAACAACATCACACGGCACCAGGATCAAATTTCACCATAGAATGGAAGAAAACGGCAAAATAGCAATGCTTGCACAACGCTCATTACTAGGGCGCCGGTGGTTAGCTCCCAATGTTCTTTGTACCGTAAACAAACACACACAGATCAACACTTGAATTAACTATTCAAAATCATCGTTGCAGCAACCGGCTCTGAGTAATTCAAACTCTCACTTACCGTGCAATACTATTATCACGAGAACGAAGACAGAACAAAACTAGAATTTCGCGGTTCTCGGCTTTCGCGTTTTGCGGCGGGCTTACTGGCACGGTTAGGTTGTTGGGTTCCGTGCGGACTTATCTAGACTTACTGTAGCATTAGTAACGTTATCACCACCTTAGGGTCCCCTGTCGACTACCACCACAGGGCCCTACTAGGGCCACCTACTAGGCCCCTTTACTAGCTGCCCCCAAAGTCCCCAGGTCTTTGTTCATTTCGAACTATCCAAGACCCCCTTCACAACTGTCTAGAAGCCCTTCCCAGCTGCCACAGAGCTTCCTTATCCAACTAATCCCCAGAACCCCAGATCCCCCCCTTCTCTCTACCATGGTGCCCTTTCCCAACTATCCAGGTTCCTATTGGGTCAATTAACACCAGGGCCATTTCACATGACCTCCATACCCTATCCCAAATACCCCGAACGTTTCCTTTTAATCTAATGGCCAATACCCAACCCCCCATCCCCCAAATACCCTTGGTCCTTTTGGTATTACAATTGATTCCGTCATGCGCTATATGTTGGGTAAAGCGCTTGACGGATTTAAATGGCAATACTCATTTGCATACCATGAAACTTCTACCAGATTTTTCCTTCTCACTACCCAGATTTTTACCCTTTCCAACTGCCCCTGTATCTCTTCTTCCAACCCACGTCCAGGATCCTTCAACATTATACAAGAGTGTTTGCCAATCACCCCCTTCCACCAACACAAACCCTTCCATCCACCAACACAAACCCTTCCGCCACCCAATACTTGATCCTGGGTTTCCAACCGAAATCATTTTTAACCGAATTCCTATCCCACAATGCACAAAAACAGCGAGCGTGCATGGAGTGACGCATATCTACTCGTACATCGTTTGGTACATTGTGGGATAGTAATTTCGGTAAAATGATTTCCGGTATAGGGGGGGGGGGGGGGGGGGGAACCCAGAATCAGCTCAATTCAGGTTCTCATTTTCCATTTCACCAATTGAAAAATATAAAAAATAAAACTATAAAAAACAACATATTTTTAATTATTTTTTTTAAAATTGTGTGTATGTTTTGGGGTTTTTTTTCATTTTCTCCACTTTTTGTTTTCTATCTTTTATATATTTGTTAAATCTATTTTATATTTTGGTCCTATTTGTCCACATTTCTGTCTATTTTTTTTGTTATTTTTATAATTTGTTTTAAAACTTTCTTTGTATTTTTCTTTTTTTTTTTTAAATGTATTGTCATTTGTTTTTAATTTTTAATATTCGGGTTTTATTTCTTATAAATTAATTAATTTGTTTTTATACTTTTTAGTTTTACTATTTTGGCCATATTTTGCTCATTTTAAATGCTTATTTTATTGTTGTTCTTCTTTTTGTTCGTATTCGATATTGATTATTTCTTAATTTCTTTTTTTTAAACTTTTAATTACTTAACGTTGTTCGTATTATGCCCTCAAGTTTCATTGTTATATACTATCAAACTGTTTTAATTTAATATTATGTTAATAATACCACGCCACATCTTTCCTGAAACAAACAAAAAAACAATTTCATATTTTTACTATCAAACGTGTATTTTTTGTATTTTTCATATGCTTCAAAAGTGTTTAAAAAAAAAAAATTTTATTATTTTTTTTTTTTTTGCTTCTGTATTTTATGTTATCAAACTCGATCTTGGGGGGTGTTAAATGTACAATTTGTTACATCACCCAACTTCCATGTCTTTTTTAATACTTTAATTATAACACATCAATGTAACTTAATTTTAAGCATCGTTACTTATGCAGTCGTAAACGAGAAGCACAGATAGGAGTTTTACGATTAGACTCGGTAAACAAGTTTTTTACATCAAGAGGGATAAGAAGAATGGGCCCACACTACTGGAATGATCAACCGATATTAAGTGTTCTAAAAACTGATATAGCGTTTAACTTTATTTTTTTTTTGCAGTGTTTGCTTTGATGCATTAACTGGTTCATAATAAGCATGATGAGCTCCTAAACATTAGTTGCGACATTTTTGTAGTTTTTTAAATTTTTGTAATTATTTATATTAACTTTTATGAACGGGGTGCCTTCGTCTGGCCACTTTGGGTCTTTTGTGTCATCTCGTATAATATTGTATTATTTTTTTTGTAACTTCCTTTGTATTGTACTCATTAAATGTCCATGGTTTGGAATAAATACGTAGTTTCTATCAATTTATCTTTAATTTTTTTATTATTTTAAAAAGATTTTTAATTTTATTAGTCATTTTATTTTAGTACTTTGTTATTGATGTATTCATCTTGTGCGTATTTTTAGTATTTTTACATTTATTTTGGTTCATTAACTTTTGTTTTTATTTAATTTGTTGCTTAAATATTTTATGTATTTTTAATTAATTTTAAGTTAATATTGTTTTTAATTTTAAATTCTTATTTCTTATTATTTTGTCTTTTCTTTATTTTTCTTTTAGGCGTTTTCCTTATTTTCACACTCATTGTTCATTGTTATAATCTTTTGTATTTTTTTTATCTGTATTTTATTTCATTTAAATTTATTTTCTTTGAATGGGTGATCTTCTCATTTAGGTTACAAGCGCATGGAAGACAGATCGAGGACACAAATACACCCGACCACTAACAGCCAGAGACTGTAATATTTACCGAGATTTAAAGCAAGCCAAATTACATATACACTACAACATATGAAAGGTTTTTTCCTAATAGCCTCTAACGAGAATTAAACATTACAAATCTCTAATTCACCATCAGTGAAAAAGCATACAGGCCTTTTATTTCCGAAATAATGTACACATCACCACGTTATAATTTAACCCCCTATTTACGAACATCCACGTGGCGAGCCGGCCGACGAAACAAAACACTCAATTTTCTTCTTTCTTGAATAACTTGCCTCACAATTCGCGTGTCCAAAATTGCCACCTTTTTTCCTCACAAATTCTTCCAAATTCCACCTTTTTCCTACACAAAAAACAAACAAACAAGCCTTTCGGCCTGAGAAGACTTCAACCATAACAATCCAATTTATAGCTCCAAACAACGGTCCCTCTATCAAAAACCGTTAACAGAAGTTAAATTTCACTCACAATGCAAAAGCAGTACCTACCCCCCAAATAACGTTTCACATCTTCCTGTCTTCTGCCGACACATTTTTGAACTTTCAAAATAGAACCAATTCCATAAACAGCACTCTAATAATCAAATTGGATCACATCAAGAAGTGCTAAGTCAATGTGGGTACGAGTCATTGGGTTTTCCACACTAATCGACAACAAGGAGAAGGACAAGTCAAAGGTCGAAATACAAGAACAAACCTCATGAAAAAGGGAGTTGTGGTCATCCTTTAGTTAAGGTGTGTCCTACACTCCAGACAAAGTGTGTCAAGACCCCCTACAAACCAGTCAATTCCTCGTAATAACCTAGTCGCTCCAAGGATGATAGCAGCTTGAACAGAAAGCGGTACTGTATGGTATACATGCAAGGATTCCAGGGCGGCGTCGGAACCGGTAGGGATGGTACGGATGTGTCCGTACCACTTTTTTCTAAAAAAAAAAAGGAAAAAGAAAAAAAAGAAAAAAAAAAAAAAAAAGAGAGAGAAAGGGAGAGAGAGAATTAACATTGTGATTTTTTTTCGTTATCATGTCTGCTTTAAGTCGCATTTCTTCAGTGGGTCCCCACAACATGCTACACGTAGGCCTACGGGCCAATCTCTTTTCTGAACCGTACTACGTACACCTTTGACTATTTATAACATCTTTGACGTACACGCACCCCTTTTTAAAAGTCTAATTAACTTCCTGTACACATTATGATCTCCAAATTACCAAAATCGCTGGCTTAATCGGGGCCTTCCCCCCTTATACCCCCCCATCAGGGGCTCTGCCCCTTGGTTCCCCGCTGGGTTAAAACCCCAGACCCCCCGGCATCCGTACCACTTTATTATTTTTGTGTTCCGACGCCCCTGCAAGGATGTTCAGTTGTCTACGGGGTGAGGCGGAAAGTAACATTAGCTGAGCATAAATTTCCCAAGCTATTCTCTCCACCCCGGTGGTTGAGCATATCAAATCCACTAAACATGAGATAGACTGGCAAAGTGGCTAATTTTGGATATCAAGACACTATAAATTTTGTTTGGGGGGAGTCGGCGGGAGACCATCAACATACGCCGCCACCGAAGTACCCTCATGCTGCCCCGATTTGCCACCTGTCGACGACAGCCGTATTTCGTCATGTGATACTTCCGGGTCACATGAAGCTCCAACACACGAAATCTCGCTGTTGACAAAGGTTCAAGAAGTCGGACCGAAAGGCTCAATGTAATTTTATTTCAGTTTGTGGGTCATAATCATTATCAATACATTGATCTGCTGGAATAAACATAATTGGGTAGTGTCTTCTTGTGCTAAACAACTGTTTGTTACACTGGGGCCTACATATCTTCAACTGCCGCCAGTACTCCTTAGAACTAGTCGTTACAACTTGAGGCACGACATGTGCTTCTGCGAGATGTCGACCACTAGTGCTTGTTATCCTTAGAGCAAGATGTCTTCTAGCAGGTAGCCTTGGCTGAAGACCCAGCACACAGAAGACATCAAGACATGATGATTGGAAAACAGTGTGGGTAAACACCAATGCCCAGCTATATGTGCCCCCTGAAATAAGTCACAAACTTCAATATGAGCAGACACTGGAGAACTGAAAAAAACTGAAAGATAAGAAAAATGAAATCTGATCCCAGGAAAGACAAGTCACGAGATGATAGCTCTACACCAGTATATATGTTGTTGCTAACAAGAAATCCAAACCATTGGAAAGTTGGGCACTAGTGAATCATTCATTCATCCCATCTATCCACATCCATATATGAAGATGAACAATGATCCATGAACAAATCTTACAGTAGTAGGACTAGGACCAGCCTTGCCTCTATCCAATGGTTCTTGCAACGCTTAAAGTCCTCCTGCCTTGTGAACTTTAGACAAACGGTCTACATGTTTGCGAGGTAATGATTGTGGTATTTTGGTTTGTACCAACCGATCCTGGTCCGAAAAAGGGGTGGTCCTATTGTTAAAGTCAATAATGGGTCATTCTATATGACTCACGTACTCACGCCTCAATTTGTTTCGATGTCGAGATTTGACACCGTTGGGTTTCTTTTTAAATTACTACACTCCCCGAAGTTGTAAGTTTGCATTTTCTGATGATTAACCTTTCATGAAATAAGGAGTTCTATAATATCGGGATTCTCGATCCTAATTAGCCTGCTTTTCATGTAAACGTCGGTTTGTTCGTCATCGTCGTAGTACTTTCCTCGTTCTGTTAACTTTAATCACAGTTATGAACAACAATTCATAAACCCTAATTTAAGAGCAAATTCCAAACAAGGGTTTGTTTGTTTGTGATATTTCTCCAAAATCATCGATTATTGCTTTATGTCCAAGACTTTTGTTGCATTGGACGGGGGGGGGGGATAAAGTGCTCAACCCGAGACCGCCCATAACCAAGCAGGAGGCAGTTTCAAGCAAAGCGGGAAAAATGTAACAAAAATAATGTCCACCTGGGCTTGATTGGCATAAGTCCCTTTGGCTGATACTCGTCTGAAAAACACCATCTATCGCAGATCAAGCCAGAAATTGGCCATTCAGGTGTTCATTGAAATTTCCCAATTAGATCGTGCTTAAGCACAAGCAATTAATTTTGTACTTTCATATGTGTGATTTGTGTTATATTATTATTATATAGACCGTATTCAATAGCCAGCCATTTTGGTGCTCAAATTAGAACGCATTCCAGTACTACAATACATTCACCTGTCAATGATACCTGTGCATTCGCTAAACATGGATCGATTGACAGGTGATGGATTGGTAGTCCTGGAATGATCGTCTTGTCCACCAACATGGCTGGTGACTGACGGTCATATTGAATAGGTCTATAATGGCATAGAAAACAGATGTATATACTTTTAGAAAATGTCTTGCATGTATTAAAGACAATGAATTTGTAATTGTAGTATGCATTAAATATTCATTAAGGTGCGATTTATATCTATAGTCATCCCATTACCAAACTATGGTTTAAGTGATGAAGTCATAATTGACTTTTATTGAAATCTCATCAAGTCCTACAAGATGGGCTAAAGCAGATTTTCTATTTGACCTTGTTTTAAATTTTACACAAGGTAAATAAGTTTAACCATAGTGACCTCAGATGACCTCATATTGACCTCTCGACCAATAACTTTTGCAAAGGGTCTCAAGCCAATTCATATGCATGACTCACACGATCCGGTTACTTCATATGTAGTAGGAGTAGTGATTTGAAGTGTAACGTAATTTTAAGTATTTTGACCTTTGACCCCCAAAATCATGGGTCAAGTGATGAGTCATGATTGACTTTTACTGACCTCTCAAGTCCTACAAGATGGGCTAAAGCAGATTTTCTATTTGACCTTGTTTTAAATTTTACACACTTAAATACGTTTGACCATATGACCCCCCAATGCTCCATATTGACCTCTTGACCCCTAACTTTATAGCGAGCAACTAATATGCTTATTACCCGAAATTGAATCACGCATTGAAAGAAAAGCAGATTGTCATAAAGGACACCCTCTATAGTTTTTCATGAAGACTTTTGGATTTGAAATATTTACCTTTTGCTGGGTTTTAAAAAAATACCACTTTACATACATTGGGCAATTGAAATTTCCATATATGAACCCTTCCCCAAAAACCACATGCAGCTTTGCAAGGATATGCATTATATATTAGCAACATATAAGTGGCATCACGGGAACCTTATTTTCGCATTTTGTTTTATGGGCATGAAAATTGCCCAAAACACCACCTCCTATTACCATCTCCTCTGCTATTACATACCATACCATTTCACGTATAGTTAACCTGGTCATGAAATAGCGCAGTAAATTCAAATTGCTTGTCTGGGCCATGCTTTATCATTAAGATGAGACCATTGTGTTGCCTTCCAGAGAAAAGACTGTTATCAAAGTCTTAATTAGCACTCATTGCACTATATCGGCAAAACTAAAGGGTATTTGGGTATTTTTCATAGAGGGCTGCCTCATGTAGCCTCTTCGTTGCTTATGAAGGACAAAATGTCTATCTTAGCATCACTTACAGGCTCCATAACAAAGGCAGCTATGCAACATCTTTCTGTTTCTTCATTTAAGTCAATTGGTCGTTGAAATGGAGGTATGCTGTAGGCTTTGCTTTTTCGCAGATAGCATTCCCTTAAGTTTCTCAGACTGTTCTCATTTTTTTCTCGATACAGTGGATTTTGGGGCATAAAAAATATCTTGCGTACATGATAAAGTAGTTGTAAAACTCAAAATCGATGGATATATTACTATAATGGTTATAGACAGCCATCCCTCCTTATCCGGCGATTGTGATCATGTTACATGAAGCACTAATAAAATGAAGTACTTATGTTAATGTACGTATAAACATCCAATATCAGATGATGGGCCTGGTAATGCTCATGTGACAGGCACCCTTTGTACCGGAAATCGGATGATGGATAGGTGGCGCTATCCCTATATTCAGATGCTAACATTAAAGCTAGAAATCAAAATTCTCTTAAATATTGATTGTATTTAAACGTTGCTATTTGACAAACCAGGGACATAAGGCAGTTGAGAATTACTAGAAAAAAGGTCGGTAAACGAGTATTTCCAGCGTATGTTTGCGATTTTACACTCAACTTTTGCGCCTTACAAAATTGTTTTGCCAAAGCCATAATGTTATTTTAAAACAGAAATACATTATCTTCTTCATTCCGGCTTTCAGAGATAATATGTGACATAAAATAAGGCTATTTTCGTATTTTTTATCGTTTAAAGGCGCACGCTCAACTAGGAGTTGATTATGCTCTAACGGCGTGAAAAAAATGAAATTTGTCTCTCCTTTTTGGCGTATTCGGGATTCGCCTACCTAGTAACCTACGCCACATTCTATTATTAAATACCAGACTTGTGGTCGGATTGTAATGCTTTAATTGAAGAGAAATGTGAAATGATATGAGGGAAGTAGAAGGTTGCCCACACAACCGACATCCCATGCAACATCAGATTATTCTTCACTCGAATGTTCAGGCTCATTATTGTTTCCGTCTTCCTCAACTCCAACCCCAGATGAAGCTGCAGCAATCCCGCCAGTACCGGCAAGAAGTCCAACACACATAAGACATGTACGATGCCATGAAGAACAACCACCTTTGCCACGTTGACGCCAAAGTTCTGATGATTCGAAGTAGTCCATTCGCTAAAGATACAAATAAGTGAATGTGCAAAAAGAATAGAAAGGCTTATATATTAATGTCTGGTAAAGTTTCGTCAATGTTTGGAATGCGCTTTATACGGGTTCTTTAAAAAAACTGGGTTTAAATTCCGAGATAATGCTTGCTGAATCCTCAAATCCGTCACATTAAAACAAAACCAACTGTAAAATGATCCATCTTGTACTGCATTCGTGAAACCATATACAACATGAACAAGGGTCGCCCTAAAAATATTAGTATCTTTCAGTTCGAAATAAACGTTTACAGTTTCCATGGAAGTTGCACTGCACAAATGCAACTAAATTCTTATTTAGCCATTGCCACAAGCAACCCATTTTTCTCTAACGTGGTGAAAACTTTGACCCGAAAGGCATGGTTAAAATTAACTGGGGGTATATGTGAATTATTTAGACATGTTGCTCAGTAGAGGCCTATACGTAACAGATTATACTACCTGTAATCATGATAATTGTCCTGCCACAAAGAATGGCAACAAGGAATCGTTGGCATCCATTTAACATTCCTGCATCCTCCATTTCAATTCCAAAACAAAATATTTGACAAAGTACAAGAGAAATGACAGAGAGACCTACCCATTACTGCCAGTACAACTCCTGTATTGAGAACAATCAGTGACACTGATATAGTTATGTCATGAGATGTAGTCTAAAAAAAAAAAAAAAAAAAATTTTGGGAAATTTTGCCTCAATAGGGTCATGTGATCCCATAAAAATCCTATTCTTAACTCATAAAAACCATGACTTTAATGATCATTTTAGCCAACAAAGCGTTAGTACTTAGGACATTTTAGCATGATTATGAAATATCTTGTGGTTCTTAAACTTTTGGCACACTGACAAGAATTTAGTACAGTACAGTATAGGAACATTGCTATGCATCATGGGATTGATTCAAAACACCCTCTGATTCAAAAGCTAACATTAAACCTAGAATTAAAATAAAATCTCTCATATTGATTGTATTTAAACGTTGCTATTTGACATCTTATTTATGAATAAAGCTAGCTGATAAAATAAATACTGGTTGAACGAAAGTCAGGGCCATAGGGCAGTTGCGAATTACTAGAAAAAAAGTCGTTAAACGAGTATTTCCAGCGTATGTTTGCGATTTTACGCTCAACTTTTGCGCCTTACAAAATTATTTTGCCGAAGTCATAATGTTATTTTAAAACAGAAATACATTATCTTCTTGATTCCGGCTTTCAGCGACAATATGTGATATAAAATACGGCTATTTTCGTATTTTTGGTTGCTAAACGGCGCACGCTCAATTGACAACTAGGAGTTGATTATGCTCTAACGGCGTAAAAAAATAAATATTTGCCTCTCCTTTTTGGCGTGTTTTCAATGCTTTAATTGAAGAGAAATGTGAAACGATATGAGGGAAGTAGAAAGTTGCCCACACAACCGACATCCCATACAACATCAGATTATTCTTCACTCGAATGTTCAGGCTCATTATTGTTTCCGTCTTCCTCAACTCCAACCCCAGATGATGCTGCAGCAATCCCGCCAGTACCGGCAAGAAGTCCAACACACACAAGACATGTACGATGCCATGAAGAACAGCATCCTTTGCCACGTTGACGCACAGTCCTGATGATTCGAAGTAGTCCATTCGCTAAAGATACAAATAAGTGAATGTGCAAAAACGTGAGAAACGGAGAGAATATACATGCTTATACAAATTACATGTAAGTCGGCAATGTTTGCGCTTTATACGGGTTCTTTGAAAAACTTTTAACTAAGTGTAATGCTTGCTCAAATCCTCAAATCCGTCACATAAACCAAAACCAAATGTAGAATCAATCTGGTACTGCATTCGTGAAATCGCATACAACATATACAAGGGACACCCTAAGAATATTAGTATCTTTCAGTTCGGAATAAACGTTTGCCGTTTCCACAAATGCAACTAAACTCTGATTACTTTTGAAAGTAAATGTGTGTGAATCGTTTAGACTTGTTGCAAAGGAGTACACGTAAGATATTACATTACTGGTATGCACGATCATTTTCCTGCCACAAAGAATGGCAACAAGGAATCGATGGCATCCATCGAACATTCACCATTTTCCCATTTCAATTCCAAAACAAAATATTTAACAAAATACAAGAGAAATGACAGAGAGACCTACCCATTACTGCCAGTACAACCCCTGTATTGAGAACAATCAGTGACACTGATATAGTTATGTCATGAGATGTAGTCTGGTTTTCGTCATCGGGTATCATCAAAGCGGCGGCAATTAGTAGATTGAGAAATATGGATACTAATGAAGACATCTGCAAGGCGTGGTCAAAGGTATTTTCCATTGGTTTGAAATAAGCATGGCTCGTGAGGTACACTACAGATATTGCTACTGTTACTGCAAAATACCATGTGTCCCTTGATCCAAACATTACTAGCAATGCTATCTGCAACACTTTTCGAGTTAGTTCAACAATCTCCCAGTACCAATAGTCCGCTTTGTAGTTCTCGCAGAGAAACGCTATCCAGAGAGAGACTTTGTGAGATTTATGGACTCTTTCTTGGATTAATGGATCACTAGAACTCTCGCTGTCGTAATCTGCATCGTATGTGTTAATACTGCTTTCACCTATCTCATTATCCATAACGCAAGTATAATCTCCTAGATCGTCGAAACTTTGAAAATTATCATTAGGATCAACAAGAGGAATAGATCTTTCCTTTTTGGTTTTCAATCTTTTTATTTGATTACGTGTTTCCATAAAATTAGCAACAGAATGAGGGGAAACCCGATGACATACACTACTGCAATGAAAGCCAATTTTGTGTAAACTGCGTGAACACTTGTGTCACAATCTATGCTAAGATCTGCACTGAGCTTTCGTACGCGATATTCTTGATTTTCATCCAAGAAATACGTTGTGCATCCAGTAGGTAGTAAAGCTAAAGTTACATTACACAAACTGGGATAAGTTATAAATAACATGACTGTGATGAAAAAGACGCACTTCTTCTTGAACTTTTGAATTTCTTCATTGCAGAAGTTATTCCAAACTCCGACTTTGTATTTGAGTTGTAGAACTTTAAGCCAATACAATATTACTGGTATAAGAAGCACAGTACCCACTAAAGACACAGCAATGTCGAATTCAACGTAAGCATTAAATTTCAGTGTTTCGAAATAACAATGTGGTTTTCCAATTAATCGTAACAAATTCAACTCCAAAATCTTCAAGATAGATCCAAGGCGCGTGAATGTATCTGGCCATGGGACATTGTTCATTGCAGAATAAATTGCTCCCACAACTTGGTAGAAACCTAGGACAATTTTAAATTGTGCTAGCAATATGTCTAGAAGTGAACGTCCCACTTTTTGGGTTTTCCGAGAGTACCAAACAATTATGCAAATCGCGATCAAAATTAACAACATAGCCACGCAAGACAATGCAAATTTCCATGGTGGGGGACAAGGAACACATTTCTGAAACCAGGAATAGTAGGAAGTATTCCATGACGATGTTGTCTTACATGACGCACAAAGCCACCCATCGTAGCCTTCATTACATGAGGGAACAATGGCCACATCAGAGCAAGTGTGTTCGCCTAATGGGCATGGATGAGCTTTCGGTAAAGCACCACGAAACGTGCGCTTAGTTTGGTAATTAAACCCTGATGTCCTGAGATTACTTGCAAAGCTTTGATATGCATTCAAGTTTGCCTGCCAGTCTGTATAGTTCGGCCACTCCCATGTCCAGAAATAACCTTCAGCTATCTGCTGATACTCTTCGTCACAATTTATACCGGAAGATGGACACGGCTCACAGAGTCCGAAACGACTTCTTCGGGTGTGATTATTCAAACAGGCACATGCACGATCGTAGGAAAATATCTCTTTGTTGGTTCCAGATGGACAAACTTCGCAGTCAAGGGGAGACGTGGCGGGTGAACTTCGTAACACATAGGTGCCGTTGTTGCACTTTTTACATTGAATAGATTCTCTTTCTGTCCCGGAAGTGATATCAGACAGTTGACCAGTTTCGTTTTGGTAATATCCACCCGCTTGAATTTGAAAAAAAATAAACATAACTCAGATCTTGCATAATGAGAATAAATATTTTTATCTTTTTATTAAGACCAGGGAACGTTGTGCTACTACACTTTTAAAATCTGAGACATAAATCTAAGGAGATTAGAAACAACCGCGTGGCGGCGCTGTGAACACCTAAGTTTTCTATGGGCTGAGTTTTCTGCCTCTCAGATCGTTTTGTCAAATTTTGTTTTCATGACCTAACAATACTATACTCGTTCTCAAGAATAGCTCACATTAAAGGGGGATGGTCTGATTTAAGGATATGAAGTTTTCACTCCAAAATCCCATCTGTAAAGTTTCGCGCCGATATTTCAATCCGTTTTGATGCGAGAGCTAAAAACGTGATTTTGTAAGCCCCATAGAGCACTGTGTAAAATTATTATTGGTCGACCAAAATGAGTCACATTTTCGCTCATAACTTCCAAACCAAACATCCTTTGGCTCTAAGAATTCACATGGTAAATGAGAAAAATAGATTTCTTCTGATACCAAAATGTTGACCACTTCCGGTAAAATCTGGGGCTTCTGGGGACGAGGCTATTAGCGATCGGGCCATGGACCTTTAAATCTTTATGTTTTGCTTTTATTATTAATAGTTTTATTTGAGGTGTAATAATTAAGGTTATTCACTGAATTGAATAACGATCATTGCTTTGCGATTAGTCGAGGGAATCGTGGATTAATGCACTGAAATCGCACCAGACCCTGCACGTTGCAATCAATGCATCGACTTCTTGCTTAGAATATCTTTAGGTATACTTGCTTTAGGTCAGAAATTACTGCAAACTTGCGTGACTAACGGTAGATACCGAAAGAAAAAGAGTAGAAACACTGAGTTCTTGATCAATGGCCAAGAACTCTGATACAATGAGAGTGTCAAAACGTAATAGGAGTTCGAGTTAAATGTAAATTACCCAGTGAGGGTATGCCGTGAAACTCAGAGTAACGATTGCCTTTCCAGAGGTCTATACTTTGAAATTTATTTTACGCTCTCCTGTAATGGTATTGAGCACTCTTAATTCCAAAAATTGTCACCTGTAAATAATACTGTTTACTC
Organism: Ophioderma brevispina; assembly: GCA_023653785.1. NCBI lineage: Eukaryota > Metazoa > Echinodermata > Ophiuroidea > Amphilepidida > Ophiodermatidae > Ophioderma > Ophioderma brevispina. The sequence goes on from JAMKCH010085342.1 coordinate 13,907, forward strand.
TAATGTTATATATCTACATATAAAATTCTACCTACATAATTATACACTTGCCTTTGGAAAGAGCAAATGAAAGAAAATTCATAAATACTATGATCTGTCAAGCTGCAATGGAGATTGGAGAAGGTATTCTAAGCTACATGGTGTATTTTGTTAAAAATACTGTAGATGACAGGTTAGAAACAATAACTTTAACGTATATTAAGATTTGTTACGGGACACTCTGTATTAACAAATGATTACCTGTTGGACACTTGGTACAACCCTCATCTATAGCATTCCCATAGGTTCCTTTAGGACACAACCAACACACCATGCCTCTACAATCAAATCCTTGAAGACGAAGACGAATGGTAACTATTCCATTTGACACAGTAAATGTTGTATTAACTGAATCATCGACGAATAAGCTACGATGAAATACAAAACATAATGTTTTAAACGTTTGTTTAGGTTGCACACCACCAAATACACTGCCATTCGTTTATGTACAAAATTGTCCTGAATCAAACGCCAAGTTTTTGCTAACGAAGCGACTCAGTTCCTAGCAACAACATTTTTCTTTTAACTCTACACCTCTGCATACCATTCACTCAGGAAAAACACTATGGTGACCACGAAATTTCGAGTTAACTGGAGCGCGAAGTCTACGATGAGTTGTGTGCCCCTCTCAGACTAGAGTTTCTAGTCAAAGATTCCTGTGTAAAGGGGTTCAAACACGACCTCTACACAAATGGATAGCGGACGTGCCGCACCGTTGAATAGTCGCCGATTGAAACCCCCCAAACGTTCCTTTTGCCTTCTTAATAGGGCTTCAACTTTAGTGTCAAGGTAAGGGAATTTTGTATACACTAGCACAATGTGTGGAATATGTGCACAGCAGTTTATTATGCATTAAGCAAAGAGCAACTGCCTGTTGTTTCAAGTTCAATCGGCGACTCAGATCGCTATCCACTATGTAGATGTCCCGTGGGGTTCAAATAGCACGATAATTACTCAACACAAGCCTCATAGACTTCTGATCTCAAAGCTTGTTAGTTTCTATCCTTAGAAATTAATTTCCAGCAAAGATTACCTCAAACTTGCAGTTTATATTTTTACTTTTTAAACTTAAAGTGTCACTTTTTTTTTAAACTTTCATTTACTTTAAACAATCCCCAGAGGATAACAGACCAATTTTAAGTGTGTTGATCTTTCAACATTGCTTGCCCTTCTGTCCTTTCTGTATTTATTTTTGTAACCCTAACGCGCTCCACAGCGAACGCGTAAACCACTTTCGGGTGACATCTCGCGCGTTAAATATTTAACAATTATTATTAGTAATTGCAACTTTATTCTCCTCACAATGGTCCTTTGTTATCTATTTTCCTCATGTAGTTTCTATAATATTTTTTTCCATTGAACAGTTTACTTTCCTTCATTGTCAGCTAAAGTAATGCATTATATTCACAATCTCGAAAAAAAGTCGAATATTTCCGGAAATTACAGAGGTCTATAATTTCCAAACTGAACATGCTACAGATGTGTAACAAAGGTCAAAAGGTAAGAGCGCCGTGCATGTAATACGAAGGTCGCCGGTTCGAATCCGGCCAAGCGCACATGTTTTTTTTTTCTTCAACATTATCGTGCGCTGGCCATCTCCAGGGAAAGATTAATAAATAATACATCCTTGTCTACCTGGAGAACTAGTAGTTAAATTTCAAAGGTCAAAAGTGTACTTTGCACTACTCTTTCATTAGTACAAGAAATTTAAATAAAATAATGGTTTGACCTCAAAATAATTGCAACAGAAACAATTTTGGTGTTGTTATATTTAAGTCTAGAAGAATAAGTAGTGGGGATCATGAATTTGCCGGGGGCATGGTTTGTACAGGGGGATATATGTTTCTTATGTTTTTATTCCTGAAAAGCTTTAGTGTTAAAATCCTGTTTAAAAACCTGTTTAAACATTATGATAAGGATAAACATCGCGCCCAGTGCATTTGACTAGATAATCGCTCGTGACCGTATGGGTCCGTGCAGGCTGCCTGCACGGACCCATACGGTCAAGTGCGATTATCTTTGAATCGCACTTCTGTGGTACTAACACGGTAGATTTAATATGCACGGTAGATTTAATATGCAATATTAATTTCCAGTAGAGAACCATTGGCTTTTTAACACCACAGAAATTATATTCCTATTGTCATCTATAAGTCAAGAATAGTATATAACGAAACAAAACGTTCATTGTCTGTTTTCCACTTATTTAAGTTCAAAAACTGGTCCAATTGCAAGAAAATTCCAAGAAAGAAATATTCAAGATACCTATAAATAGAGTTGAATGAAATGCACTCGAAATTCACCTTAATTTATCTTTAGATATTGAACTGTAATAATGAAACTGCTCTTGATTTGTGTGTGCTTACATTGCATAAGTCTGTATTATTATTTGACATATTTATTTGAAATGTGTTTAATAAATCTGAAGTGTGTTAATATATAATGTAATGGTTAAAAAAATCGATGTGAAAGTTGTTGAAACATGAATGATTAATTCTATCTTTATCATCAACATTTTGCTGTATTGACTTAAGACGTGGTCTTAAAATTCAGTACAAAAAGAGACACGTTCGTTGCATGCGAATATATGCGCATGAAACTCAAAAATTAACATGTTGATTGAATTACATTATATAGTTGCCTTTTTTTAAATGTGTTGGTATAAAATGTAATCACTTAAATGATCTAACGTTATCGATATGTGACTACAATATTAGTAAATATGGATACAGCGGTACATATTAGCGAAGAACGCTTTGTTGAAATGTATCATTGCAGCACGGTGATGCTTTGTGAAAATTGCAATATATAAATGATAAATGTAACAAAAATAATGTGTTAAAATGTTGATAAACGGACTACTTAAATTTCAATCGAGATAATGTTTGTATTGGAAAATGATATAGTGTGTGTGTGTATATACATGCATACTCCTACATGTACATGCGTGTGTACATGCGCGCTGGTGTATGCGTGCGAATGTGTGCGAGCGCGTGTGTATTCCCCTTTATGCTTGTGCGCGAATGCATGTGCATGCATTGTTGGGCCGTGTACACGATGCATGTGCGGGTGTATGCGTATGGTATATGTGTGTATGGGTGTATGTACTCGTGATATTATTCACGATATCTAAAAACTTAAGTGAATTAATGTATTATCCTATAAAATGAAAGATAAAATATTTTGTGATGACATTATGTGATGTAAAAAGATGAAATAAATGCTACCTCGCTGAGGTTGAAATACACCTGGCACAAAAAGTATCTCGGCATCTTTTTCGATCAGTACTGTGCCAAAGTCAGACCATTTTGAAAGTTTTCAAAATATACATTGTGTTACCTAGGTCTTGCTCTTTCATTTAACACCTCCCTTGTAAAAAAGCGTACAGAAATGGCTGAGATAGAACGCCTGAATAGAAGACGCAAACCCCCAAAACCAAAAGTTGCAGTTTTGGGATTTTTCAATGGGCATTGCAGTGTACTGGGACACGACCACGCGGACCACAATCAATATTGCAAGTAGGCTTCTCGCTCATTCAGTCGGAAAACCTCTTTGTTTAAAATCAATACACATGTATTATTGCGTTGTACCACACAGTGACCATTGAAAAATCCAAAAACTGCAGCAACTTTTGGTTTGGGGGGTTTGTGTCTTTTGGGCACACTATCTCAGCCATTTTTGCACGCTTTTTACAAGCGAGGTTTTAAATGAAAGAGCAAGACCTAGGCAACAAAATGTATATTTCGAAAACTTTCAAATGGTCTGACTTTGGCGCAGTACTGATCGAAAAACATGCCGAGATACTTTTTGTGCCAGTTGTATATAAAAAAATTCCTATTGTCATCTATAGGCTTGTGAATAAAGTTAGTAGTATTCTTTTCCCGTTCGCAAAGCCACATGACCTTTGAGGTTATGGTAATAGAAAATCTGGCTTCGGTATTTTCAAGTACCTTAGCAAGTGAATTGTTCAAGTGCTTTCACCAGGGAAAAGTCAATGCATACGTACGCATACATCTGTATGCATATGCATAAAATATATCGCTTTGTGTTTTTAATTTTTGCAAGGAACACAGCAGTGGAGAGAATCTTTTGTTCTGGCGTGCAGGTAATCTAAAATCTTTTGTTCTGGCGTGCAGGTAATCTAAAATCTTTTGTTCTGGCGTGCAGGTAATCTAAAATCTTTTGTTCTGGCGTGCATGGTTATATGGCACGCGGACAATAATAGATTTATCTCTATCTCTAGAAGTGTATAAACATATACCAAGACCGTTTCATATAAGGCCATCATGGTCAGATTTAGACATCGTTGAAAGTTCCCTATGGATACTAGATTGGATGGATAGATAGGAGGTGCATAGGATTCATTAGAACTGGGGAATTTATTAAAGGACACTATCAGTGGATTTGCTAAAGTCAGCAAATCGAAAAAAAAATCATCAAAAATAAATTTTTGCATGAATGTAACAAGTACAGGTATCCTAAACTACCCTGCCAAATTATAAGACCAGAGCAACCTAATAGGACAGAATTCGGAGAGATTTGAGGCATTGTCATTACTGTCCGAACGGACACTTACTACAAACAAGTATGAATGGAGGAAGAATCGTTAGCTTGAACACTCAGTTTTTCCTTTCTGTCAATTCATAAAAGACTGGAAACCGGCTAACTTAAAAAGAATTCTACAGATTATCTTTCACTTGAAGCTATCCTGCAATTTCCAAATATTTTCCAAATCCACTGATAGTTTGTGCTTTAAGAAATGGGGATTTCATTAAGAAAATAAAATAAAACAATGATAGGTTCACTTACATGTTGACATCCCGAGCATTCACTATTGGGGATCGAGGTAGTCCTAAGCTGCTTAAGTATCTGGAATCAAATATCAGACTAGATCAGTAACCCAAAATGGCTTTTGGCTTTAAACTTTACTTTACCACGACACACTTAATCCTGGGATAGAATAAGGATAGTGATCTATTAAAGGTTGACTCAGAGATTTCGAAATATATATTATGTTTGTGTACTAATTAAAAATAGTCAACTAGAAATTATGATAGTCCCCTAAAATGCTTAATTCAAAAGTTCGAGATGAATCTAATTTTTCGTTTTGATGTAGTAAGCATTTATGTAGAGTATAACAGTACCATTAATAGTATTACAAAGTTGTGTTTTTCTCTATGAAGGACATCGACTTTAAGCCTAGCTATTTCACACAGTGATTAGTGTGTCGACACGCATTATGTATATGCAAAAAAACTCACTTATTTTTTTTTGGAGAGCAATTTGTTAGAAGAATGAGAGCGCCATCTTCAGGAAATCTCCGAGTCGGCCTTTAAAATAGTCCCCTAAATTACATTTCTTGATCCATAAACTTTGGTTCGTTTCATGTATTTCGTATTGCATTAATGCAAAATAATGAAAGATCCTCTCAAAGACCTGTTCTGAGTGACCCATCATTATTTAGAGTGAACAATTAACTCGATTAGAGTGATTTTCGAGTTAAATTTTCACTCTAAATTAGGATAGGCCATTCAGATAGGTCTTTGAGAGTGACTTTCACTCTTTTACATTTAGAGAGTAATGCTGCCGGTGTCAGTTTCTTAATCACAATATTTTGTTTATCAATTTGATTGACAGACACTGTGAAGTGCAAATCCTTTTATGTTAGATCAGTCTCTGCTGAATTTGGTGGGAACTGGGTACCAAGTTCTTTTTCAATTGCCTTGTTAATTGGAATGTGGGTTGGATAACTCTTTTCCGTAGTATGGTGCAGTCTACCCAGAAACAAAATGCTTATGGAATACGGTTGTGATGTTCAAGCAGGACAAACTATAGATTCAGATACAATTGAATGTATACATACACGGGAAGTGCCTCAAATCCTGACAAAAATATTTGGGCAAAAGTTCAATTATCATCTCTGCATATCAAGTCTTTTGTGATTCAAATGCCATGCTGCTAAAATATACTAGCATTTCTTAACGCATATAAAAACCCCATCACCAATATGCTATTTGTATTAAATGACATTCTGCTTCCTGATTCTGAAAGAAAATCAAAATGGATGATTTCAAACAGTGAGGTACAAACCACGAATTTGAATATATGATAATAATCTATGAATAGTTAGCTGTGGAATTGAAGGGTCATGTGAGCAAGGTCTCCAGAAAGAGAGTGTCCTACAAATGGGTAATGATATTAGCCTAAAAGTGAATACCAAGTATTACTGTTATAGACTTATATAAATTGTTCTGTGAGTTTCACGCGCAATGTGCCCATCAGTAGTTTGTAATGTGCTTTCAAAATCCAGCGAGAGACCATCTGCTGGGCAGTGCTGGCATTAGTGGTGTACCTAGAAATATCGGGGAGAAACTTATAAAAATGCATGGATTGCGACCGACTTTGATATAAAATTGGATCGATTTAACTCAAATTAATTGGTTGAGCTATGAGTTGCAAAAATATTCGAGCCCAATATTTTAAAACTCATAGCGAGATCAATTAATATTGGGCGAAAATCATCCAATTTTATCATTATCATGTTTTGGATCCGATATTTTCCCACACTGAACACAGCTGGGCATGGGCGCTCTCACTGCATCACCGCATCTGCATCTGCATACGCCCGGTGTAGAAGTAATTATTGTCCGTCATACTATAGTCCGGCTACAACGGTAAAGAATAGAGCACTCGATTCGGATGACTCTTCGCGCAACATTAGTTTCATGCTTTTTCCGTTATCGTTTATGGAGCCCGGATTATGGCTCCCGGCGGACAATAATTACTTTCACACCGGTTTTCTAAACCTCGTAACTCTCTAAATGCAAATAGGGAATTCATTGAGTGACTTGTTTTTGGGTTGCATTGTCTGGAATCATTTTGCTGTAATCTTTTCGTCAGTATTTTGTTGAATCATGTTACTTACACCGTGGCATTGGGCGCCATCTGATCAAATGCCTGCTTCGATATATCATCGATCCTATTGTGAAACAGATGCCTACAATGATGAAATAGTCAAATGAAACGTCAATGTGAATTTTTAAAAAAAAATTTAAAAAAAATGTTATCACTGTATTAGTGAGTCCTTTTATTTCTTTTCTACAGTAAAGTATGAATTAAATATTTTGTAGAAACTTTCACACGGATGTTAAAGTTAAATCGACGTTATGCCAATGAAAAAGCAAAAACAAACAAAATAAGAATACATCAAAACAAAAATAAACAGAAAACAAAAAACAAAAAACAAAACAAGTTTTATACAGTTTAAACAATAAGTATTTGAATTATGACTGGAAAATGTATTGAAAAGGCCTTGTACTTCTTTTAAAACACTTTCTATAAGATAAGTTTATTTCTAATAAATTTGCCACGGTTATACAAAAAGAAAGTCACGAAAAAGAGCCGAGAGAGTCATTTATAACATAATACACATGTATCGTAAAGAGTTGGACACGTATTCATTGATACTTACAAAATCTGCAAGGTTTTGTTGGCAGTTGCGAAGGCCACGTCTCTCACTTTGGTTATATTGTTGTTAAAGAGGTAACTTCAAGCAAAGCATAGAGAGTGAATGAGTTAATAAATGTCATTACTTTTGTACACCAGTTAGCGTACCAATTACTAGGATTTACTATATAACTCCATTTTAGGTTTGACAAAACAAAAAGGCAAAAATGGAAAACAGAAGATAAACATCAAATTTGCTTTGTCATACTTACAGTAATGAGACATTTGTAGGGAAAAACGCATTGCTAGCAACATCACGTATCTGATTTCTGAAGAGGTACCTACAAAAAGAGAGAGAACAGGTTCTGTTTCGACTCTTTTTGCAACATGTTTTAACCCCTTCGAAATTCGTTAATACGCATCCATATTGCTATCAATAGATAGCCGGGATTTTCTTCTATCCTTCGATAACAAAATGAGTACCAACATGCCCAGTTTGACGTCGGAATGATGTCATTAAGTCAACTAGGCAACAAAAGTCACTGGTTGCCACACAAGCATTATTATTATATGTACTCTTTAGATACTTTTCTACATAGAAAGGCACTAAAACTATAGGCTGGGAAATATGTGATATGACCTGGAGAAATTGCAATAGAAATTTTTTCACCACAATGCATTTCTGTAAGGTCCCCAGAATGACATACTAAAAGTTCAAAAAAATCCAAGTGGTGGAAGTAGCCTAATTTGCATAAATCCAAAATGGCCGCCAATTCCTATGTTTTTACATTCATTTTGTTGTATAGCTAGTCCTAAATTACTGTTGCAGACCTTAAAATGAATATGTTAACATTAAATAAGTATACTATGCTTCATACGTTATATAGAAATACGTAACCTGATTGGTGGGGGCATAACTAATTTGCATGAATTCAAAATGGCCGCCAATTTTCAGATTGTTATTAATTTTTTCTGTATTTCTTCTAGATAGCTTTGCCGTACATAAATTTACATTTCATAAGTGTATTATACTTCACATGTTATAGAGAGAAGCTAGTCCTTACTTGTATAAAACCCAATTGCCTGTCAATTCTACAGTTTTACATAAATTTTTGATCAAACTTTGTGAAACAAAATTTTGTGAACAAGTGACACACAACTTTTGATGGACTTTAAATTTATATTCCATATTAATCTATTTTTCTACTGAATATCTCTGGTAACTTGTGTAAGCCGTGTGCCTTAATTTGCATACACTCATGTGGCTGAAAAGTAGGCACTGCAATAAAATATTGATAAAATGTTATGTTCTGGTGGAGAATGACTATTCTAACACCGCCAACTGCTGTTTGATAGTAAGGGTCCACCTGCCTTCCACTCAAGCACTTATTGGGCGTTTACCTCTCCCGACCTGTCAACAGTCGCCGAGTACATCCGATCCTGCTGCTCCATAAAGATCCTTCCTAGATTCACCAGATCAGGCCACTGTCCTATCTTGGTTATCAGTGACATCAAGGTCACTCTCCGGCCTTTACAAAAAGAGATGGAACTTCAGGAAAGCCAAGTGGCCCAAGTTCAAACAACTCATTAGTGAATTATCATCCAAGCTGCCAAACCTGGCTTCTTCAGTCTTCTAACAACCATCAACAACACATATGAGACTTCGGCTCTCTGCTCCACAAAGCAGCTCAACATCCATTCCCAAGACGCATAACCCCTACACACACCCCCCTTTGGGACAAGGAATGTGACGGGGGATCATATCCAATATCAACTTTACCCACTCTCAACTGCAAGCAGGAACAAACACCGTGAACAAGCTCACTGGTCGTAGTTGTCCAGTTTTAAGCAGTGTCTTGTCTCTGCAAATTGCATTGTCCTCATACTGTTACCATGAAGTGCAAGACCACACACCCAACAGGCAAAAGCCCACGCACGTCTGTAACGAAGCAATTTACAACCCTCTCCACCGTCGAGTCCTTCAGTCTTAATGAATCTTTTTTTTTTAACCATTCACCTCTCGATGAGATCACCGAAGCAATCAAAGTTTCAAGAATGGGAAAGCTACTGGCAATGAACACATCCATACAGAATTCTGGAAGCAATGGCACCTGAGCGTGCATGGCTCCAAGTCTTCGTCTCTACTTTCTATTGGCATCAGCAATTCCCTCAAGATGGTTGACTTCAAAGGTCAGTGTAATCCTGAAACCCAGGAAACACACGCTAGCCAAGAGTTACAGACCATCTCGCTGCTTATCATCACACGTATAAGCTGCTTGTGAGACTGGTACCAGTAGGATCAATGATACGGTCAGGCAAATCTACCCCTCACCCAAATTGGCTTTCAGATGTGTAAATCACAACATCATCAGATAACAAGATTCCAATGCTATCGACGAGACAACCTTCAAGAATAAGCAGAGTTTGGAGCAGTCTTTATAGATCTACTGCTTCCTATGATACAGTCTGACATGTAAGGGGAAAAGAGGTTATCTACCTTTAGCTATACCCCAAATCTTCCTGATGTCCAGCTGTCAGTTCAGGAAAACTTGCTCATATATCTGGAGCGCCGGTCTTTCGTACTAAGGACAATCTAATGGGGCAATGCCATAGAAAGCCCCAACTTCGGAATGGTGCCCCACAAGGTTATGTCGTGGCACCCAGTCTCTCAACCATGTTATATCTCATATATGCTGAAGGGAGTTTCTTTCTTCTTCTTCGCAGTACACGGGTACTTGGAATAGCTGCTGATGGTCCTTGGAGGCCTTGGTGCTTCTAGGCTTCCAAAGAACCATAATCACTTAAACCAATCTTCCACTGATGGCCTTGAAACTCAGCAAATCCAAGACTTGTCGGCTCTAGTTTTCCACCTTCGCAAACCACTGCGCTAAAAATAGAAATTAACATCATTCTATATGAAAAAAAATTCGCACGATCCCAACACCAAAGACCCTTGTCGTCATAATTAATCACAGCCTTACTTCCATCAACACACCAAGACAATCACTGCCACGACTCATTCTTTGTGTCAACCTCCTCAGAAAAGGCTCGCATGGTGGCTGGATGGGGTGCATCCTTTGACACTTTACACACACATAACTGTTGCTTGGCCGGACTCTCAACTGCTGAATATCCGCCCATATGAGTCACAGTGTCATTCACACAAGATTGATGCAATGAACTTGTTAGCGGTTGCCTGTAGAATATCTTCCAATTCTGTCTGGCATACCTCCTGCAACCTTCGGAGGATCCTTCAGACGATCAGGGTCGCCAAGAAGTGTGACGAACTGGTAAACTATTCCCCTACCAACACTATTTAAGGATCAAAGAATTCCACCGAATCACTTTGCTGACCTACCCAATCCCTGACACTGCAGTCGCAGCATTCCCATGGATCATTGTGGACCAACGCCAGATGGTCTTAGCAACGGGCCACTTCTTCTATCAACCTTACCCCTAAGCAGTTTATTGACACCCTGGCCAACAAGCCCAAAGGTTGTGACCTTGATAAGAAAGCCGGGTCAACCTCAACGAACTCAGAGAACCGCACACAATGTCAATTGAGTGACTGTGAAGGGTCTTAAGGTCCCAATTCAATGAAAAAACCTGGATTCTTGAATGGTAATTTGGTATATCGCTGAAGAAAAAGCTTTTCGATTGACACACTTACTGCTCGATGAATAAATTGGAATCTCGATTGAAGATCCTGGTGTACCATTTGAAAACGACTGGTGTGGGATTCTCAGTCGATAAAACTGGATCTCGATGAAAACTTGGTGTAATCTTGGTGTATGAAAATGGTGTCACCTGCCGTCGCGGTTCGTGAATAATAGGCCTCATATGAACCTTTGACCTTGGCTTTTGCCCTTTGACCTCATCATACAAATGAGGGACAATGTTGCATCTATGACTCAGTTTGGTTTAAAATCCATCGAAGTATGCGGATATTACGTGCAATGTTTAACACCTTTTTCCACATTCAACAACAGACATCATCAACAACAACAACCGACAACAGCGGACAAGTGATCCCTATGTGTCGTCCCACTTAAGGCAGGCGACACAAAAGTGAATTCTTCTCTGGCGAGAATACTGTTTTTTTAATCTATTTTTTCAATGGAAACTAGGTACTAGTATACCGGCGATATGGTAGAATTTTGCAATTGAAAATCCAAGGTTTTACAATTAAAAAAAGTAATCAAATTGAAAACCTGTTTTTTTCCAACCGATATGCCATTTCAATGAAAATCAAACGTGAAAGAATTGAATCCCCAAGTTTTTAATATCGGAAAACCTGGATTCACTTCAAACTAAAACATTTTTGTTTTCAATTTTTTAACATTAGGGTTGTATGATACATGTAGGTGCTTGGTATGATATTGTGGAACAACTTTTATTTTGTATGATGCCGCCAAAGGGCCCGCAAACGTATTCCAATATTCAACTATAACAAATGTTATCATTAAGGGAATAAGTATATGAAATTATATAAAAGATAAATTTTCCGACCACACATGTGTGTGCCGGGGGGGAGGTGGGGGTGTGCTCTAGGCATTATATAGCCAGTGTATAGTGAAAATCAAATCTAATGTTTTTTTTGGTCCTGTAAGGTGCAATAATATATGTTGTATACACCGATCAAAGTTTGACACTGCTCCAAATTGTAAATTGGAGCCCTGTTTGACGTATGCATGGTATACTTCTACCAAGCATGTAATGGTGTCTGTAATAAGACAAAAAATATATAAATTCAAAATGTTAACTTTATGCATTTTAGGTGCAAAATAATATTTTAGGTAAGCAAGAAATCACACAATCATGTAAAAATCTTAGAATTTTGCGGCCATTCGGATTTATAGTTATTGATGACTTAAGTACACTTTTGTCAAGAATGAATGGTGTCTGTTTAAGACTACCATATAATGTCTTCATAATATCGCAAATTTAGGCCATTTAGTGCCAAAATAATATTTTGAGAAGTAAATAAAACAAAATCCTTGTAAAATCTTAGATTGGCGGCCATTTTGGATGTATTGCAAATTAGTTGCATTTTTCCACACTTGGAATTTTTCTGACTTTTAAGATGGCATTCTGGGGACCTTATAGAAATGCATTGTGTGAAAGAAATTCGATTTGGCAATTTTTTTTCCAGGTTCACCTAAATTTAATTTATTTTCTCAGCCTAATATAGGTATATATTAAAACTATGATGGTCTTTGTAACATGTTTAGAGGCTATAAATCTGCAAATTCCTATATTTTTTGTGCGAAATTGAATTTCGCCTATTGTGCACTCTGGGTCGGAAATTGACAATTTGCTGCCTTCGTGTCTTTCTTCGGTTACGGTCATTGTGATGCATACGAGTATCTGGTATTATTTTGGTATCAATGGAAAAATAATAACCATACTATCTATTGGTGCAAGTATCCGGTGCTTAGAAACCAATTTCCCGAGGGGATTTTTAATTGTGTTGCAAAAAACAGTTTGGTAATTCGAGGGATAACAGACATGCATTTTGTTTCACTTTACTCAAGGATGAAATCAGCATCTTTAACACAATTGAGTGTATTTTCAACTTTGGGGTTAGTCGATTTTCATGATCTCAACAAAATTCTCATGAAGGTTTCATCAATTAAACCAACTAACTAATGTTGTTGACCTTTTTAAGATGAAACAAATTATACATTTTTGAGTATTGTATGGTCTTAATCATCTCGGACGCCCTGTAACGCACCCAACTTCATTTTCACGCTCCTTCAATACTTATGTAACGCAATATTATATTTGATATTTATACAGTAACTTACAATTTCTATTTCGGAGTTGAAAAGTCCGGCAAATGTTTTTGTTTTGATATGTGGCGAGATTCCTATTTTGACTAAGTAAAGTATTTTCAATTCAGATGATAATTCAAGAAAGAAGTCCTGGAAAGTTTGCGGGAAAGTTGCGTCAAACGATTGTTAGACAGTCTCTGAATTTAAAAGTGGACGACCTTTAACATTCAGTTTCATTTTATTTCATCCCATTGATCAATACATACACAGTTGAAAAATTGATTAGCGGCGGGGTGAAGCTAAGCAGAGCAAACTCGAAGTAATTGACGCACCTTACGGAATCACACCACAAATAAACTGAGGTGTAGCAGACGACTGGTCAGTGCCGAGACAGGTTGGCGTCCCGAATATGGCCCTTGCCTAAATGAAGATTCACAAAAGGTTTTATGAGTTTTTTTCTTTAAATCAAATGAAATTTGAAATTATCATAAGGGTGGACTATGTAAAAACAAACACTTTGGGTGTAAATACTTTGTCGTGCATTTTTGTATAATTTCTAGGTTTGGTGAAACTGAAATTTTAATCTCTATTAACATTCAACTACTGGACGTTACAACTGGCAATCTTTCGATTGCTCTGTACTCCAAAATCAGCTTCATCATATGACTTTTTCATTTTTGTGAGAGCTATGTTCCTAATCTTTCAAAAAACTCATTTTGATAACCAGTCGCTTTATAGCCGAGAAATGACATTTGGTGAGAGGTTCATTTTGTACCAATTCTATGGGGAGTTATTGAGTGGTATTCCTTTACAATTCCTTAAAGTTACAAGATCTTCGGACAAAACAGGTACAGGACAGACGGAACTACATCACGTGCGCAGTACAGACACAACAAACATTTGAGACAATACAGATGCAAAAGTTGGCAATGACAAGTTGATTAACTTAGTATCATTTGTGAGGCGCATAAATACAAAGGTACAAAGCTTACTTCAAATTTATATCACAATACACGAATAGATCATGCAAAATATTTTTAGATACCACGTTGTAAAAAACAATGGATCAGTAGATACTCATTTCAACATGATATAAATAGTACAGGTACAGAGTCAAATATAAATCTGTTGACTAGTAGAAGCAATTAGTTTAAATATATATGGTAGAATTAAAGGTAACCGACATGGTTCCATTTTTTCAGCATTATTTTTCTCCCTCACATGGAATAGAGCAGGAGCAGAAATCACAGGGGCCGTATTAAGGCGTGTTCATGCCCACCTACATCTAATTTTTGACACCATTGGTAGTTTAGTATGGACCCTCTGTATCAATGCAAGGAGCCTAGTTCGTCGCAAATTGTGGTGTCACTTTTTCAATAGGGATCCATTTAAAAGAGGTTACACGGGGTTCACACTTTTAACCAGGGCGGGGCGCCAGGGTAAAATCCTAGTATATCGGAGGAGCTGACCCAGTTCAAACATCATCGTTTTACCCCTCACTACACTACAGAAAGTTTGACACCTTTGGTAGTTCTAATGGACCCTCTACATTCAATGGCTTGGTAGTAAGTACTCTCAATTGTGTATCACTTTTCCATAGGGGTCATTTTAAGTTTACACAGGGGTCAAATTTTTGAAATGCTCCAGTCATGTTTAAATGTATGTCCATATTGGCCGTCTAGGTCATACGGATGCCAAATCATAGTTGGTACTCACTATGAGACCATTGGTTGGGCGTTAATAGGGTAAAATGGCTAAAATCGTAAGAGGTCCAATCTATTGTACAGGGGTCAAAATCGAAGTTGCTCCAATTTTGGTAAAATTGACGAAGTTTTGTTCAATCTCCTTAATATGTGTCAAATAAAGAATAGTTGGTAACATCTGCAATGCATATTACCAGGTTATGGGACAAAATAGGGTCATAGGGCAACTTATCCATGGTGTTGACTCTTCTTGCCCCTAATCTCGAAAGTAACATTAACATAATCAAAACTGCACTTTTTTAGAGTCCTCTTACCCCGGCAATAATTTTGCAAGTAATTCACATATAATCAGAGTAACGTTTAATGTTGACCCCTGGACAACTTGCATTGACCTTTTTTAACCATTTTTGTCATTTTTTACCCTATAACTTAACTCCCAAACCAATGGTCGTAGGTGGTAGCAAACTAGACATTTTTGGAATCCTTATGATTACATGGCAATTGGGCCTACATTTCAACAGGATTGGGGGCATTTTTAAAAATTGAACCCCTGTTAACTTAAAGTGTTCCCCTATTGAAAAAGTGATCCTACACTTTGAGAGTATACTACCAGCCTTGATGTCGAGGGTCCCATACAACTACCCAATTTGTAAACCTTTTTTTTATTTTGGTGTGCTGTTGGTGGTGGTGTCTGGGTGTGGGGGGTAAAATCGTGAAACTCCTTAAATAAGGCCCCAGTGTCTTGATATGCTCTTCCTCCTTAGTAGTGGTTAAACATCATCTCATATAGGTTAAAAACCCTAATTTCATCCACACCATTTCTTGCTTTAAACCCCTGTTTTTTTCCTGAATTTTGAAACTCTCGGGGGGGGGCACACACCCCGACAAAAAAACCCCCTTGCGCCACCCCCCCCCCCTGCTTTGAACACTCCTCCAGCATCATGTTGAAAAATTGTCCATATTGTCCCTCTATCGCATAGGATTCCAAAAATGTATAGTTTTGTACCACTTACTACTATTGTTTTGGAGTTATAGGGTAAAAAAGGACTAAAAAGGTAAAACAAGGTCATTTCATAAGAAAGTGTCAATCATTTGTATAACTTTTTCAGGGAGTAAAGACGAAGATTGTCTCTATCGGGTCACCCACTTTAAAACCACCCCGCGGAAATTCAGGGTAACAAATGTCTCCCTTACTTACGTCATGTTAATAAAAATGGGAAAACAATGTAAAAAAAAAGACCTTGTAAGATGCACCTGAATACTCCAAGTGGAATACTCACAAGTCCATCGAAGACATGGAGCCAAAAAAGACATTGTTTGAAGTTGGGCGGCCCTGACATGTAAGTTGCAGCCAGAATTAGACCCAGTGGAACACTCCAAGTCATTGAATTACATGGGTTTGTAGCGTAAGAAGATAATCTACCCATAGTGTGGGTTTAGTTTCATAATAGAAGTAGCACCCGTAGTTCAACCGTGGTAAACCCACTTAATTTTTTTCAATGCACAAAAACCCACCTATGTTACATATGTACTTACACTTCCACCAAACCCATTTAACGTCGCTTCAAAAACCCACCTAACGTAAAAAAAATCCACTTAATGTTACATAATGTACTTCGCAATACCCACTTAACGTCACTCTGTAACACATACATACCCACCGGCACATACCTAACAGACTATCTTTAAAACATACAATCATCGCGTTAGTGGCGTTGATTGGTTGAAGACTAGGTCATGAAGATGGACACAGATTGACATAACTTTTTTGGCATAAATATTTATTATTAGAGTGTACAAAAATAAAAATGAGTTGAACATTTTAAGGTGGCAGAGCGGTGCTTCGTTACTAGGATGCACAAAGCTGATTTCTTTCTTTGTGCTTTAGTTACCATCGCGCTGTAGCAGCATCCTAGCAAGCCTGTTCGTTCGTATCAACGCACAAAATGAAAAGCGTATCTTTAGCAAACTTACGTGTCTGGTGACAATTACCCACGATTTTTAACGCCAATAAAACCAAGAGCGCAAACACCTCACGTTACAAGCGTAATTTTCCTTGACTGAGTTCCCACTTCACCTATACAATACACCAAATTACCCGTTGGTTTCCGAGACGAATATAGTCTGAAAACTAAGGATACATATCCTGTACCGTATTTTTCGTACAAATTTGGGATACATCACAAACGGGATAGATGTCGGTTTTTGACAAAATAACATACAAGCCATTTCCCGCAATGTTAGGGCCGACCAAGCTCCACTTTGAAATTCACAAACGGACAACCTTTGAAGAAAAATACACAAACCTAATGTCGATCTTGTCTTGTAGGGGGTCTTAACTAGTTTAAAATACGTGTTCGTTTTTATTAATTGTTTCTTCTTGTCAATCGCCAGAATTGCGCTTATATCATATCCGCTACATGAATCCTCCCACCTTATGGAATAGGAAGTATCACCTATTCGTCGGCCATTTTACGGCAATAATCTATATTCAAACCGGTTTGATACGATTTTCTTTGACTTGATGATCACGAAATTGATTTATCTTTTTCATCTAAACAACAGTCTATTACACCCACTCAAGAAATCGGTGTAATAGAAAAAAACCTATTCATTTAAAGGTGAATTTTGTATTTTTTTCTGAATTCCACCATAAATCCGTCAACGTTATTTCATTTTTAAAAACCTATTCTAAAGATCTTATATTTTGGCGAAAGTTCTATGAAATTGGGCTATTGGGGTCAAAATTTAGTTTTGGGGCGACCAAAAGAAAATAACATGGCCTCCTTCTGGTCCATTAAATACTCCCAAATCAGAGATTTTTTTCAAATAAGCGGAAACCACACGTTCTGCTGTACCATCAATCTGCTCATTAATCCGTAAGAAGACCGCAACCATAACGGCTCGACTTGCGATGAATAAAAAGCGAAATCTAATCTTGATGCGTCGCAAGTTCATCCGCGTTGTGGTTTGGTGCGTGACGTACTTTGCGTCTGATGGTACGCGAATATGTGAAGAAAACGTGAATACGAAAATACTATTGAAAAGTCCCTTTTTTATCGTGTTTATTGCGATTTCCAGAAAGTAAGTCGGTAACACCACTTTTTTTTATTTTACCATTTTAACCGCATGCAATTTTGTCCACAACATAAGTGAAAACAAAAAACTTCATCGAACAGATTTTTCCTATGGTGTATTTCAGCATATTTGGAAATTTCCCATAGGTTTACGTGGTAAATTTGTGAGCGTAATACCCGTTTTTGGGATTAACATTGTTTCTCAAAAAACGATGTCCGGGTGACCCCCCTTTTATTTATCTTTTTATCATATACCGTTGAAAGGACCATTTTATAATCACATTTTAAAAAAAAAAATCATCGAGAAAAGTTAAAATCATTCGGCAAAACCCTTAAGCTGTGAGGTTTGACTGTACTTAAGAAAATATATAATATGGTTTGACATATAGGAAATGTTTGGCATATTTGTGTAGATGGCACTTTTTTGACGGAGGTGTACGTTTAAGCAAGGTTTGATTTCTCATGCCATTGTGCACTATTAGTGGTGGCAGGGGGCATAGGGGTAATGGTTTAAACAACCTTTTTGGCTGAAATCGTGATTTTAAAGTTAACAATTATTAACTTTAAAGGAGCCTAACCTTACTGAACAAAAATGGAGCAATTAAGCTTTGGTAGAACAGATTTTTGAAGAGCGTGGATTTTTTTTACTAACAAGTGTTGTTATTAACTTACCAATTTACAGGCAGGATGAGTAATTGACTAAGTTTATCATTGAGAATTATTATAATATGTTAGGTTCTTATTTATTTGGGAATGGCATAGGTAAAATACATAGGCTAATATAAATAATCTAACACTATACAATTCAATGATTATTACGTGTACATATTTGTACTACCTACATAACCTTTTAACTATCTTTCTCCATGTGCCGCATGTTTTTATAAAGTATAATGAAATGTGGTTTCCATTTTACCAGTGTTGTGTTTTGCATCTTTGGTTATTTTTATAGCGTTGTCTGGTGATCAATTCTCAAAAGGCATTTTTGTGATGCACAGTCAATTCCTTCTAACGTGCCACAAAAGGTGAGAATTTTATCAATTGAATTGTAGGATTAAGTAATAGTATGTGTGTAACTTTCGTATTTATGTTTTTAGCTGAGGGAACTAACAATACTGTCCCAATGGGGCCAGCGTGATGCACACCTGTGGCATAACATTAAAAACGGCACTGTAGAATCAAATTTTATTTGCAATAAGGTTTTTTCCCAGGGATATCTGTGAAACAAAAATGAGTTGCTACGATCACGAAATGCACCTTTATTATTTTCTGATTGATTTGGGTTAAGCTGCTACATTTTGTTGCCTCGCATCTACTTCTACTAGTTATCTCGGTGTAGGCGGGGGATGTGGCTTTGCCTGAAAAAAAGAGAACGCAACGGCGCATGCGCACAGGCAATTTCCATAAACGAAACCGGATCCGCAGAAGCTAATAAATCTGCAACGAACGGTAGTTGGTGGCTGAAAACCACCGCCTTGGCAACGAGAGCTAGAGAATACTACAATGTACACCATGATTTTAGTTTACAACATTTAATTTTTCACATCACCTAAAGAAATACAAGACATGGTTCAATTTTCAACATTTGCTATAAACAAACTCACTGAAAATCACCTTCGACACCAGCTTTTGATTTCGACCCTTTTTCATATACACATGGCCTTGCTATACTCAATTTTTGTTACCAATTAAATAACATTTGTATTATGATCGACCATACACAACATATGACCCATATCACAATGGCTCACTAATACTTCAGCTTTGCAACCAATTTCACATAAAAGTCATGCACTTCATGATAACCCTGGATTCCCTTTCTCTAATAATTCGACATCGACATTACTAAGAGGTCCAAAAATCAGAGGTTTCACATGCAAATGTTTCTTTTCTATGCACTCTAACATGGGGATTAAAATTCACCTCATCACAAAACAAATACAATTTTCGACAAAACTTAAATTCTGAAATACAAACACTAGATAGTTACAACCTTGCATTCAACATGGCGAAAATAATTCACATAATCAATGTTTCTTCCCTACCACATGTACATCACAAAACGTGTAATTCTGTATATACCGACACTTGTTAGTGTACAACCCAGGCATTCAGCAGCAATTACAAAATAATTATAATGGCAACACTCTTCCCCCAATAACCATAAGCAAAAATGTTTTCTTTCTCAATTCAAAAAGATCACTGTCGCCACACACTCACCCCTCCCCTTAACTCACAGTTTACATTGCAACTCAACTCAACATCACACCTCGCCCAAATCCAACCCTCTCATAAATGATCATACTCAAACCTCTGCAGCTCACACAGTGATGCACAGTCTTCTGACCCTCATTGTTGTTTTACTAACCCGAATAGCGCAATCCTACTCCTACCCCCCTCAGTTTGCACATAGCTCTTTTAACTCGAACCGTCATCCACGCGTCCTCAAAATCAACTTCTAAAAGTGACATTCCGCCACGTCTGGCATGTCATCTCCCATTTACTATCCCTTCTGACCTATACATAACCCCCCTTCACTACCTCAACTTAATATAAACTACTTAACACAGCAATATTCAAAACCGCTTTAACGCACTATAACTCTATTCGCGGCGACATGCCCACAACCACATAAGGTCACTGCCTTTGCATAAATAAATACGAATTTACAACAAATAGAAATTTCATTTAACTCAATATCTGTAACCACAAGTTCTTTCAGATCTAACCAAATTCAATCAAATAAATTTATATTTTCCACTCTCATGACACAACACATGCAACCTCGCACTTTAATCACAATGCAGCTGCACACATCTTCCCTAACGCTATCCCAGCCACTAACCCAAATCTAATCATTACCTGAACTAAAGTTCTCTTTACCAACCATCCAAATAATCATATGACCTCAACCACCCCCACAATCAATCCCATGTTTCAGCCAACTATAACTCCCTGGTCATCTTAAACTCGACGTAATAATACTCATCACTCCCGTAAACGCGACTCTAACCCCGGCTACCCCAACATCATGACCAAAACCCCTTATTCACCAGCATCCGCAACATCCCACACCCTTACTGCAACTCACACACCTCACACACACACCTATCAACACCCTCAACAACCCAATATCTTAACACTTTTGGCCGACCATGCATAACTTTCGAATGTTGTTGTATAGCTACAAAATGTATTACACCAATGTTTACAAAACAAAACCGATAACCCTCATTCATTTGCAATCAACGCGTGACTTTAAATTTGGATAGACTATAAAACCTGAATCATCACACCTTTGAACCACATTTACACTTTTAATAAACAACTGCTCGCAAATTAAAGGTAGAGTTGTATAGATCTCAACTAGACATGTTACAAAGCATGTGAATGTTTTTACATTTTGGCAATCAAGTTTTGTGCTGCCTGCTGTGTTTACTTAAATTTAATCCCATTAATTACTCAAAAATATACAGATCACACAATTTGAAAATCCTCACTACTCCTTAATCTATCTCCCCCCCCCCATCGATTATCTCCAACTTCTCAATCTCAACCCAATTTACAATTTAAAGAAAACTTAGTTTCTCACAGAAACTCCAACCTCACAAAACCCATCCTCCAATTTACCCCCCAACTCAAGCAACAAACACATTTTTCATTGTTCCAACAATTCAAATCATTACAATATATAAATTCAGTTTTTGTCCTCAGTATGTCCGGTGCTTGTCTGGTGTCTTCATGCTGTCTTGTGTGCGTTACTCGTTTCCGTCGAACTTGATGGATCACTAACAACGGAGTACCTTTAATCCCATTTGAATCATAAATCTTAAAAACCCCGAATGGCCAGCTATTTAACCCGATAAAATCCCGATTTTGTGCACAATCACAGCGGTTAGTCCGTATTGCGTCAATCACCAGGGACCCCATAAAGTGAGAAATTGGCAATTTGGTAAAGATGCTGGGATCCTGTCAATAGTAGGCAGCGAATTCTTCATTTGCTATCACTTCCCATGTTTTTAAGGCACACGCGATGAACAAACTCAATGTATAAGATGTGTTCTGGTTTGAGACTACTGCTGTTGACACTTCACGTTGATAAATAAAAGCAAACAGCGGTAACTCATGGGGTAAAATGCCCACATTCACAACTGCTTGCCTCGGCATCTTTACTCGGGGTCGGTTCTGCCAACCAGCTCCTATCCGATGTTATTCAGTTCGAAAGTTCCATTATTGTCTGTTATGAGTCGTCCGCACCGCAAATCCGTTCCATCTCTACAGTTGGTCTAGTTCGCCCTTGATTCTGAAGTCCGCTCCACAGTTTTAATGTTTAGCTCGCATGTCTGAAGTCCGTCTGCTCATCGCCCCAAACTTTTTCCGAGCGCGTAACCCAAAATTCTAGTCAAAGCCGACCGGCCACCATCACCTGCGCGAATTCGGGAATTCCCAGGTGACGCGAAAGGTTTGCGCTGCCGGATAGGACCTGCTTGCACCCAACCACCACCTGTCGGCTTTTTTGTGAACTGCGCGTACAAATGCCACAAACATCATAGAGGTCAACAGACTAGGAAATCCTCGTTACAATCGCAGTATTTGGTCTCAAAAGAAATAAAAATAACTGATCATCTCGAGTGTCCTTCGTACAAGAACACATAAAATAAACCGAATCCCTCCCACTCAGGGATTAGGCTCCTGCGAACATGACACCAAATTTTGGTGGTTTCCCTCCTCCGCATTATGTCTATAAATAAACGACGGGGACAAACCCTTGTTGTTTTTCTCCCATCTCGTTGTGCAACAAAATAATCCATCTATTACATTACAGTTGCTTTGCACAATGGTTTCTAATGCAATAATTTCAAAAACACCCATGTAATTGTTCAGGATACTGATGTCATACATAAGTCCTATATCCACTGCTATCATGCAAACCAACTTCTGCGGGCCGCAAAACAGACAGTCATGTATACGACGGGCATGTATACATCAAATCACATCCGCTCAGCCCTTCCGCGAAACATATTCCACGTACAACACCCATTTAGTTCATAACTTCATGTACACACATAGTCCTATACTAGATTCGCGCTGATATGGGACAACCTGTACTTTTTTACGGGTGAGACTGTTTGTGAGGGCGAACAGCAATTAAAAACTTTGCAGCAACCCTAGTCCGTGCGTTCTTTATACTGTGTGCTCTACGGTCAATAAAATGCGTGCAGTGGTCAAACACGAGAGTCACTCCTGGTAAAAGTAACGACATTAAAATGTAAAATGCTTCATGTATGGCGCAGGTGCGCTATTGAGTCCTGATTATGGTAACAATGGTTTTTGCGCTGTCCACACAAGCTCACACAGGTGATACTGGGCTTCATCATTAACTTCATTTTTCATTCGTTACCTAAACTAATACGACCAATACAATGTCAATACCACCCATCATGGATGGTCCGACGTATAAGTTTTAATAGTTGAAGTGCGTTGGATTAAATATTTGGAAATGAAAACCTTGGCCTAAACACTTAAAAAAACGCAAACACAACTTTGTAATACGTCGTCTAAATTAAACTTCTTTAGTCAAAGAATTCGGGGAATTACTTTGTCAGTGTACATTTAGGAAAAGAGTAGAAGGACCATACATATATAACTACCGTGTAGAGTGCTCAGCAGAATTTAATTGTTTTTGTGTCATTGCTTTCGTTCTCTGTTAATTATGATATAATTTTTAATTCTAATGCCATATTCTAAAACACTTGCAATCAAAATTCTTTTCGCAGTGACCACAAAAACGGCGTTTAGTTTCCTAAACACAGTTTTTTACAGTGAAGCGATCATGTGAATGATTTATAAATCGATTGTATAAAACTGTACAAAGTTCATTCAGAAAAGTACAGTAAACAAAATTAAATTTTGTAGTTGGCCCTTTTCCTTTCAAGTCACTTTCTATTGTTTGGGCATCCGCAAGGACTTCTTGGGTAGATTAAAATGCTTCTTCCCTATTTCACCTAATGGATATGACCCAAAACTTTTTCCCCAGCTCCTATACCAGCGCGAATCGAGTATAACAAATCAATCACCAATCACAAGACATCACAGATCACAAATATCTATTTTACATCGGCTACTTCATTTACTCGTGGCAGGGACTAGTTACATACGTATACACACACTCGGTATAACCCTTACTAACGGAAAATACCGGCACACGAGATCGGGTCGCCTGCGTCATATTTCTTCCCCACGATCAGTAAATGCACATCTACAGCGAATTATACCACTGACCGTGGTGCGTCACAATCGTAGGAAGTCTTTACCCAAATCGAAAATAACCATCTGCGATGAAAAACCACACATCCTTACACACACACCACACACAAACACATACACACACAACATATGCAATGATTGACCTTTCTTACGAAATGACATACTCCGGGGACAAATTCCAGAGAGATAGACCTTTCCATATATTACGCCAGATTTGGCTCTCTTCCCTCTCCAAAATCGAAAATAAACCATTTGAAGTTAGTTAAAATAAGATGAAACATTTGTTTTTAAATCACTTTACAGAAGTGGAGTCTAATTCTCGTATTCGCAAAAAGCTCTGGAGGTAACTCTTTGTCGGTTGCATAGAGTCCATAAATACTGATAAGACAAAGAAAATCACTTCTTTTATTGTTAAAATTGACAAAAACAAACTATAAGAACAAATCATACACGAACAAATTCAAGCAAAAGCCAGCAAACCCTAAAACATTTTAAGAAAAATATTTTAACTCTCGCGTTTAAAGAGACACCGGCAGTATTTTTGAAAAGAATGGCGCTCTCCCTATTATTCAAAATTCATAGTTTGTGCATGGTTGTAAAAGCTTTACATGTAATATACATTAGCGCTCAACCCGAAATGTTTAAGACCAAATCAAGACACGCCCTTATGGTAAACAGAACGATTTTTATAATTAATGTTGCCGCGACATTATTCAGCAGACGGCAGAAATGGCATTAACACAAGAAAACACACATAGTATAGTCCCCCTGAAGAAGAAATACACATACTACGTGGAAAAAATTGTTATTGAGCTATTGGTTCACCAGACTGCAGCAATACATCATATAACAACATACCCAAAAAGTTAATTAAAAAAAAAAAAAAAACCCCTTTGGGGAAAAATTTTATCCCAGATGGCCGCCAAAAAATAAGCTGACATTCATATAATTAGCTATAGGGCTTGGCTTCTCAAGTAGATGTTTTGATGATTTGTAGTCTAAATCTAAATGTATCCTGTTTCCTTGATGCGGAAATTCAAAGGGCCGCCATTACATACAATTTGCTTTATGCCTCACTTCAGAACAAGGAAAGAAGGGATAAAGAAACAAACAAATGAATGATATTAATCTTAATAAATATATATAAGCGAATAATACACTGACAAGACATAATATTAAATTAATAATATAAATAAGGAATAAATAAATAGATATAATAAATAAAGAGAATTTTGTAAAAGGGGAACGGGTACAAAAAACGGAACCTGAATTATGTAAGAGGAGTCCCTTGAGGTGTTTTGACACCCAAATGTTATGTCCTCCCATTCCTGGGATTCATCTTTTATATATTCTTTCACACTCCAGTTTCCATTTCGTCTGGTACTTTTGTTTGTAAAAATAGAAATATATATGGCCTATTTCTATCCCATTTCTGGCCAGACGTACTTTGCGGCACTATAATTATCCATCAGCTTTATGTGGAAAAGTATACGAAAACTGCATTATACTAAACTTTTAAAGCATTCTTTCGAATGAGTATTATGTTGAGTCTGGCGTCTGTTTCTCATTGTGCAGTTTTGGGAAATTGCATTCTGATTAATGCAAATAACATAACACCCAAGTCATTCTTTCGAATAGAACTAAAGATGAAACTAAAATTACTATACTATTGGTAATTAGAACAATCCCTTTTCGAGATTATTGCCTTTAAACAACATCCTATCTACGACAGTTTTGACCGGCTTCCTTGCAGGATACGGCAAAGGAAAGTATCTGACAGTGAGAAGATAATAGTGTAATGCCCAGCCAAATTGGCAGCCCCCATTTTGGTGGCCATTTTGGATTTTGACTTTGAGTAAACATCAGATGATTTAGCTTTAACAAAACTGATTCTTTGAACCTCAAAAATATTACAAAACATGAGATATAGCTAATTATAAAATGCGGCCATTTTGGATTTTTGGCTTGAAGGAAGTCATCATGATTAGATTTGGACTGATTGGATTCTTGACCCTCAAAATCTTTAAAAAAAACACTGAATCATCAATATCTACTTTAAAAACGGAGATATAGCTAATATGGCGGCCATCTTGGATACAATGTTTGGGTTGTATGATGCATTCCTGCTATCGGGTGCACAAATCAGCTCATAAACATTTTTTTCCGGGTCAAAAACCCCCATGGACCACACTAACACTGGAGCCTGATTCTCATGGCATGGACCGGGACCCTGTTTGACCGGTTTTTGACCTTTGTGTTTAATATCAATGAGTACAAGGCTATGATATTCATGTAATACATACTTTGTTGATTAAAGTTATGCAAACTTAAAGTTGAACCTAAAAATTACTGGATGTCTTTAGCCTCTTATTAAACGACCCTATCTGTTATTTTTTATATGTTAAAATATATCTCTATTCTTCCAGTGGCCTAGACTATCATTTGTGATCAAATTGAAGACATTTCATATTTTGGGAAGGTGCCATATCGTTTGAAAAAATATTTTCTTAAATACGAGTCTATCATATCAAGTTTCATGGGAGGGAGGGAGGGAGGGAGGGAGGGAGGGAGGTATGGAGGGATTGTAGGGAGGGAGGGAGGGCTGGAGGTTGAATTTCGTTGAGGTTCGGTCTTTTCTTTGCTTGTCTTTCTGCGTCTTTACTTCTTTCTTGGATTCTGCCCCCCCTTTTCACCTCCTCTCTTAGCTTTTTCCACATACAACCTTTTAATGCTGGTCTACTGCATATGAAACAATTAAACTCACATGTTTCTTAGCACTGATACGCCATCGAACAAGCCTTGGTCCTATAAAAGATACCTGAGATTTGGAAACTTCCTGTTGATATAAGCAAATAGATACAACCTTGAAAGTAACATACACAAATGTTCTTCCTTGTGAATTGCCAAAACAACGAAAAGAAAGACAAAGGAAGAATAGTTGATTAAGGTTAAAAGTACATTCCTCAACTTGTATATGTACACTGGTTCCCTCTCTTCGACTTTGAAAACCTTCAACTCTACATTTACATAGATCTATACTGCAACCTCCTTACATTTCAGCTGAACGTTGTACTTGTTCCTACTTGTGTTTCTTGCAATTCACCAAGACACCTCCTGGAAACGTTTCAGATTGGTATCTATTTGTCATTCTCTGTACGAAAATTATACGCAATTCATCATATTAGTGCAATTTTGAAATAGGAAGTAAAGGGCTAATGTCCATTTTGAAACGCCTGTGGTTGTCCGACTTTTCTCACTGGAATATGGCCGTCCCTAGTTTTTTTTCTTGTTTGCCTTTAACGAGACGGGGAAAAAGATCGATATTCAATTGAAATTACGTTGAATTATAATATAATGAGAATCGAAGCCACATTTTGGACTAGTCTCTCGCTCTCTCTCTACACACAAACGAATTATATACAGGGCGATACCATTATTTTGTGCGTAAGAGCTCGGCCTACGGCCTCGTCCTCCACCTAAATCTTAAAATCGACCAATTTCCAACAAATATAAAGAAATTTCAAATTTCTTGAGATTATGACAAATTTAAATTTATTTGTTATAAAAGAAGGAGATGCCCCATTGCTTTCATAGCTGTACATTTGTTCCAAACTTACCACCATTGGGTATTTCTTTAGTAAAATTATTCGGGGTCGTTTAACTTGTTACAGAAAATCCTTTAGACGAGGTTGAATTCCTTATATCTCATATTTAGTATCTTAAAATTCGAAGTTATCAGAAAAGTAGTAGTATGTCTTTAGTGTATAATTATTTTGAAGAATTATTAAATAAGAAATATTTTTTGGAAGATCGGCAGATTTTCATTTAAATCACTAAGGTCCGTATGGCACAAAAAGTTAGACCAAGGGGCCGATTTCCTAAAACTCTGATTTTGCGATCATCGCTAATGAAATCGCTATTCAAAATCCATCGCTCTTGCGATGGCGATGAATTTTGCGTTTCACGAAAGCCATCGCAGTGGACGATAATACAAATGCAGTGGACGAGGGGTATCGCTAAATCTGGATCACCTCGACTGACGTCTTGTTGTAGTAACTGATCAACATGGCTGACAGTCAATTAGCAATCTTCGGTAGTGAAGCACCTGTAGTTAACTAAAAAAGGAGGCCTATGATATGATCGACAGAGCAATCATTTTGTAATGGAAGACGGTGTGATTAATATTAATGGGTTGATCGGTACAGGGTTTATTGAGGTAAGTTTCAGTATTTCGAACCCTGATTTATGTCCAAGCGAGCGCCGTCAAGTCAGTACACTGCATTACCGTGACAGTATAGCAATGTCCATAGCATGCATAGCCTAAAGTTCGTTCATACCTCGCTGCACTGTGCAGTCCAGGCCGATATATATCGATCACGTGCTGCAGCAACTCAACGCAACCTGCTGCCTCTGCCAGTTAAAATAAATTTAACGCGGTTGCAGTACCGCAATGCTCAGTACCTGA